>JANHGN010001631.1:0-62143 GCA_024605025.1 Megaceryle maxima
TAAAAAAAACCTAAAAACAACAACAACAAAAAAGCCCTTTGACATTCTCCTTCTGACATTTTGTCTTTTTTGTCTATTCCAGTGCTGAAATGCTGCTTTCACTCAGATAAAGGAGGTCAAAATCTAAAGGAAACATTTCAAAAGCATGGAAAGCAAAGCTGCCCTCTCCAGCCAATCTGTTCTTCTGCATATGCTTAGTCTGCAGATGTTTTTCCCTCCAAATTGTCAACTCCTTTTCTGGTAAGGAAAAATGTTTGCATTCTTAAACACTGACAGGTTAGGAAAATTGTTTCCCTTGCTGCTGCTTCTGTAACTGTGCAGCCCCTGTTCGAGGGCTGATAGCACTGGGACCACAGCCAGGACCCAGGCGGTTTGTGGGGCTCAGGCTGGCAGCAATGCTGACAAAGGAGCTGCTCTGAGATGCCTTTGTCTGGCTGTCATCAATGTCCCATTGTTTGCCAGGATAATTGCCCAGTTAATCCTAACTGGTAGGATAATTATATAAAGCTCATGTCCAGTGTAAACAGGAAACAATATACTTCCCTTATCTTTGCTAAGCATGAAGTTCCCTGAACTCCTATCAGCCTTCCAGGATTGGCCCTTAATTGTTTACTGCCTGGCAATATGGGGTGACAAATTAATATCAGGGACATGGGATCAAAGCCTAATCTCCCTTATTATTGAGGTGAAATCCTTGATTTTAGGGCTTAATTTTACTGGATCTAAGGATTACTCCTAGTTAGATTGTGTCCTGTATCTATGGCTGCCCCGCTGGTTTTATTAACTTGAAAAAAATAGTTCCAAAAGTTCATGTTTTAACAAACCTTTTCTCAGTTCTAGTAGTAGTTCTGATACTGTGGAAAGGTGTAATTTTTTTCTATACCCACAATAAATTACTGAGTAGTAACACAGCTCACTGTGTAAAAATCTTACTATAGCAGATTCTGGAACACTTGGTTTAATAATTATTTTAAACCGTCACTTAACTGATTGTAATTACAAGAAGCAGTTCTAAAGGAAAAGTGTCTCATGGTGACTGAAAAATCCTGTTTACTTTTTCTCCTATTTTAACCTTTGAGGTTTAGGAACAGGTTTTGCTTTGCATTCTCCTGGCGATGCTGGTGCCTTACAGCATGACTGGGGCTGTTTGCTTCATGGGGACTGTTCCTAATGGTGAACATAGCAGCATGGGGCTCATAGTAATAACTGTTTCAACAGTTACTGTGTGCAAACTGGTAAAATATTTGTGAAAATTGGACTGGGAAGACAAAAGGTCTCACCTTTGATTTCAAAGTCATGAGTAGCACAGAACCTCATGAGTATGTATTGTATGGTCAGATATTGGCCTAAGTCTTAAGAGCTAGGAGGGTGCAGTGAATGCTGCCTGTGTACCTTTCCTGCTGCCAGATGCTTTGCTCCATAAAATCTCCTGTGTTTCCTAGGCTTGCTAACTTCCAGGTAATCATGCTGGCAGTACTAGTGTTGAGTCAGGCTCTGAATAATAACACTTCACCCCTAAGCTCTTTAGCCTTGAGCAGCAGACCCTTGCACACCCTGATTTAGGTGCTTGTAGTGTGCACAAGGTCACTCTTACTTTCTTTATTCCAGTTCTCCCACTACAGGTTTTGTGGTGGATGGAGTTGGGCCCATGGTGAAAGTGGCAAGAACATTCCCTCTGATAGCCTGAGGGGACTATTTTAATTTGTCTACATTTCCCACTTATGTTAATGGAAAAGGTATGTCAAAATAGCAGAAGAAAAGGCATTTTAAAGGGTTGTTTAAAATTCCTAAATGACCTGGTACATTAGGAAAGACTTTTTTGAGTAGTACAGAAATGTATCCTTTCATATGCAAACACCCTTTCCTTTCTCTGCCAAGTAACATCTTGTGGGTCCACAGAGAGTACCCCACTATTTATACATTTATTAGTTTTAACTGTTGTTAACTATATCATCCCCTATTCCACCTGAATTTCTAGCTGGAAGCTCTGTGTGGTACTTTGTACAGTGCAGCTTGTTTGCTCCTGTAAACCTTTCTGTCACTTTTTAATCATCAAAATTTTGATTTGTTGAATCACCTTACAAAATTCCAAAGTGTGACCAGGAGTATCTGTGACTCCACATTTTTCTCATCCATCTTTTAGAGGATTTTGCTTTCCATGACAAATAGCTTTTGAAATCTGTAGTACTGGGCAGGAGAACAAAAGATCAACACCTTTTATCATATGGTACATTCCCAATCACCGTTGAGAAAACAAGAGTGTGGACTGCTACCTGTTGGGTGACTTTCTAGAATATGATGGATTTTGGAAGAAATGAAGGGGTTTTTATCCATCAGTGCAATTCCAGTGAAACACCACCTGTCAGATACATTTTTAATGGATTCTTCGGCCATCCCAAAGCTCTAGAAGCTGCATCTTCAGGGATGCCCAGGAGACAAGAGCTTAGAAGATGATGGCCTGGACTGAGACAAGGGTCCCAGCTGAAGCAGAAAGAGAATGGGAGGGGCTGGAAACCTCTAACAGCCACCGAGCAGCTCTGAAACATCATCTTCTTAAAGTATCTGGATTCCTAGGCCAGTAGGCAACAAAGCTGCACATTAGTAACAATTTTGTTTCAGAGAACAAATCATATTTCACCGTATGTATGTACTCTAACAGTTTTCTGGAAAATCTCAAAAAAAAAGTGTTGTAAATTCAAAGTCTCGACTTTCAGAGATATGCAGCAATAACTAAGTGAGGGAAAATAGTGCAAGATGCACTTTAACTTAAATTTCTGAAGCAGAATTTGCAGTTAATACTAGGATTTGTCCTATTAGCCCACATACTTTTTCTCATTCTAATCTGTGATTAAATTAAATTAAATGTTCCATTACTGTAACTTCTGAGAAGGATACACAGTAAATTAAGGCTATCAATTTCACAATAGCTGCTGCTATCAGTTTCCTTGCTCTTCCCTTTCTGCTCTTTGTCTTTTCTGTTACTGTACTTGTTCTGTGAACTGGCAACCTGCTCTGTACAAGCTCAGCATCAGTTGAAAGACATTAGCTCTGACAGTGCTGTATCTGCAAACCTTCTCCCAAATGAGTATGACTGTCGTGGCGTTTTGGGAAAGAACAGGTCATTTCTGAACACATTTAGGGCTCCTCAATGAAAACAAAGATACTAGCAGTGAGCAGGAAACCAGTAGAGATATTGAACAATGTCTCTACTGGATATGTCCAGCTCTTCCTGCCAGGGGTGGGTCTGAATTTGCATTCCTTGTCACTGTGTTAATACCTACACAGAACAGTGATACAGCAGGAAGACAAGCTCTGCTGTTTTGCCTCCTGGATGGCTTTCAGACTTGGCTTAGAAGGAAGCCCTCTAGAACATGTGCTGTGGAGCCTTACAAACAGTAAGTTTGTAACAAACAATGAAGACACAACAAAGGTTGTTTCTGGCCGCTGTCACTGGTGGAACAACTGCTCTCTCCTGATCTGCCAGCATAGTTGAAATTTTCAACTGCCAGTTGCTGGTGGAGTTGCTTTCTCAATGTGGCTGCTTAAGGCTTGCTTTCCATGTTGACGTTCTTGGGTTCAAGCCCTCAGCTAGAAGTCAGACAACATGTGTTTGAGAGGAAGGAAGGACCTGTTGCGCTAGTGGTGTAATCACATGCAGAAGATGTAGGTTCAAATTCTGGCTTTGCTACAGATTTCCTATGTGACCCTGCACAAACATCCCAGTGCATCAGTTGCCATAGCAAAGTGGTGATATTGTTTCCTTCCTCCCACTGCATGTCTCCCATACAAGCTTTTGAGGACAAACATTTTTACTCACAGTTTTACAGAGCAGCACTTGATGCAGTATGGTCCTGACTTTTGGCTGGAGCCATTAGCTGCCTCCACATTACCAAAAATAAATACAAAGCAGCCTTGTTCTGCAACAATGACAGCCCTGGACTGCCATCCAGGAAAGCCTGATCAGAAGCACATGACTGCCTAAAAAGTATTTTATCACTTGTTGCCAATTCCCTGGTTCATCTAGCCTTCCAGTTATTCTCATGTAAAGAAATAGCCAGTGCCAAAAGCCAACGAGTGAAGCTGTAGCTTCCTTCCTTCGCTTCCTGAATGGGACATGAGAGAAGTAGCAGCTGCTTCTCATGTTCTGGCATCATATTGATGCATAAGTCCAATTAGTAAGAGAGGTCCCCAAGGTGTGGCAGTGGGACCAGCAGCCAGACCAGTGTCTCTTCCTGTGGTGTGTGCTAAGAGATGTGACAGGAGGTTCATCATGACTGTTATCTCTAGTGGAGGATGTGCAGAATTAGCCATGTGCTGGGAGTCATCTGCAAGGCGGGTACTAGGAATGGGATCATCTCTTGTGATGATGCTACTCTCACTGCTCCCTTAGGCATCAGCTGCAAGTGCATTTCCTATGAGGTAGGTGTCAAAGTCTCTAATGTTTTAAACTGCTACAGAAAAACAGCTTTAAATATATGATCATATATTTATCCAGAAAAAAAGCTTTAAAAACAGGGTGTTATTGTCAAGTAACTTCAGCCACCAGTTTCTGACAGTGTAAAATGGCATCTGACCCATTCCTCCACATAAGTAGCTGTGTTCTGGAAGTGGAAGAAAATACCCTGCACTCTGAGAAAACTATGTCAGGAGAACTTTGCTTAAGAAACACATTAGCAATGTTATACTGGGCAAGAGTGGTCCTTTTAAACTGCTCACTTTCATGGAAGATTGCAGGGGTCTCTGGGAATTTTGTGGTGCATAATGCAAAGCTTTGAGAGATTTATAGTAGTTGGGGAGTAGTTATGTTGGTGTGGTGATGCCTTAGTGAATATACTTCATTGTAAACAAGCCCTGGGACATCTACAGCTAGTATAAGAGTGGTGTCTCCTAATGGCATGGTGGGATGCAAACAGAACAGTAATTCACAGGGAGGAGTGCCTTCTACAAAATTACAGTGTCTCTCTTTTAAGTTCCTGGTATGTATCTGGAGGTTTTTTTTCTGCCAAACATTGGCACAATATTGTTTGTCCTAACTGAGGAGACCACAGCTTGAAGTGATTGTAGGCCATTAGAGTTATAGCAAAAGGGAATATTTTAGTCACATTTGGGTGACTTTGAGCAATATATTGACTGAGGAGGCAACACTTTGATCATGTTCCAGGAAGAGCATATGAAAAACACTTTTTGATTAAAATTAATTTCAATGTTGCCGTAAGGTGAGAGGTAGTGAAAAATGCTTGCTAAAGTAATTTCTGTCAGATACTTCTGCTTCCTCTCTGATCAGACCATTTCCTTGTGTTTTCCAATGAGTCAAAGATCTCTTGCCCTTGCCATCTGCCTGTGTACTCATCTCAGTGACATTCCCTCTCAATTTTAATTAATTTTCAGTCCTTGACCTCCTTTTTATTTCTCAACTTTCATCCATTTTCCTTCATTTTCAGTCTTTGTCCTCCTTTTTCTTTCTGGTTACTCTCTTGTCCCTTCCTGCCTCACCGTCTATATCCATCATCATGTTATTTTTGTTTCTCTCTCCCCAGATGCACGGGAATTCTTTCCACTTCAGTCATCTTGAATCTACCTGTGGATGAATATGCTCTCATAAAGGAGTAGTATTCTGTTTGGTGTGCTGTTACTGTTCCTGTTAATTAGGGTTTCTGTAAAGGTTGTTGAAGGTCATTTCAGTTCCTGAACACTTGTGACTGATGTACAAAAGATTCTCAATTGGTCAAGCTCATGTAACTCTAAAAATCATATTATGAAAGGTCTTTGTAGGATCTGTGTGGACTCCATGACAAATGTATGCTTCCCACAGTGAGATCCTTTCACTCTTACAGCTGTGGTTGTCAAAAGTGCCAAAGAGCAAGTGCTTAAGGGCAGATTACTGAAGCTTTGTTTTGTTGTCCAACCATCTCTGGAGTGGGAGCTTGCCCTCAGTGCTTGTTGCAGTGCAGTTGAGTTTGGGTACCTAGTTTTTCCAAGCTCTATTGAGAACCTTTGCCTCTGTGTTTGTTGCAGAATCCAAGCTTCACTATACATGTGAAGGCCAGAAACTGTAGGAAATGCAGATAAGAATGTAGTCACATGATAGTGAAGTGAGAAGACAGTATATGCAACTTGATTCCTAGCTCATCTTGACAATCAGCCAACCATACAGGTTGTCTGGGGCTATTCTTTCATCTTTCACAAGCAGAAACTAGGTTTGTCTTTAAATGTTGGATGAATACTCAAAAGAGAGCATGTGCATTTGTCTGTCTTGACAAATACTAACTAGCTTCCTGAGGAAGAACTCTTACTCCCAAACAATCACCAAGGAAACTTTCTGTATTCCCAAAGAGAGACATTTAACAATAGATTAATATTTACAAGATGGGAATCTCTGAAGTGAGAAGAATTAAATTTATTGCCCATTCATGGGAGGATACTTTTCAGCTTTGAATGTGTTTTGCTATAAGATGAAATATATGACTTTTTAATAAGGAAAGTTGTCAGTTAACACTGGATCGGTGGTAATTGTATTAGCCTCAGAACCATCTAGTGTTGTTAGGAAGAATCTGCTTCATTTTCTATTTGCACATCTGCGTAGCAGCTGCAGGCACATACTTCCCAGGGGCTCAGTCTAATTTGTAGAATTACAGGGGTTGTGCCTGGCTATAGAAAAGGTCTATTAGTGTTGCTTAAGTTGAAAATTTAGGCTTGATGCCTTCCACATGTTTTTTTGTTTTGTTAGTCTTTTTCTGGGTCTGTAATTAACCCTTTGGAGAAATTTCTGTGAACTCCATTGGATTTTTCCTCTCTCCCTGTTTCTCTGTCTTTTAATTGCATACAGAAATCAATTTCTCCATTCCTGGAAAGCAGCCACTCTCACAGAAATAGCAGATGACAGAAGAAGTGTGTATGGAGCACACAGGGAAGAATAAATATATCAGCCAAATTAAACCCTGAAGATTTTTCATTTTATATGGCAGAGTGACCTTCACCAGATTTGAATTTGGTCAAAACACCAAACACAAGGCTTCACGGCAATATTTACCAGCCTCCAGCAGCAGCCTGCACCTCCTGTCTCAGTGAGGCACAAGGCTGTATTCTGTGATCACAGTAAATCAGTAGTGGCAGGGTTAGTGCTGCAGCCAGCTCCATGCAGATAGGCTTCTCGCCTCTCTATTTTAGTCCAACTGAAATCTACCATATGTTTATGTTCTGCAAGTGAAAAGCATCAGGAAAAAAAATAACAAAACAATTTCCATTTCTGAACCTTTGGACAATATATCCGTTGTCTGGGGTCTGGCTGACTGGGGCTTCTTGCCAGACTGGAACCTCATGGAGAAAAGTTCCATCTACTGAATAACCACCACCACATCCTGCCCTCTTCATTTTCTGTCTGCTGTCTAAACACTGCAATAGCTCAGCACATCTACTCCAGCAACAGCTGACAGCTTCATGTCAGACACATTCTGTGCTTGGAGGAACCCCGAAGCTCAATTTTCAAGTGGGAAAAGCATGTATCTTTTTTTTTTTTTTTTTTTTTTTTGTGAGCTGGGGGGCATAGCTCTGTCAGCTTGTGGAAAGTGAAATGAGGTGTTTTTAAAACTATTTTGCTGAAATTTTGGATTTGCTACTGGAAAAGAAATTGCAGCTAAGAAGAAAACACTTTTGTCAGGCTAGCTCTAAAAACATCAGTTTGTAAAGCTAAGCCAATTCTTTTCCTTTTAGATCTGCTTCTTATTAATCTGTTTTGATCTCAGTTGTTATGATACCTTCACAGTGCCTTATTTCACCCCTACTGCAGGGCCTGGGTTCACTGGAAGTGCCGTTTTTCATGTCAGATCATAGCCACACAACAGAGTTTGCATTGCAGAAATCCTGTCACGATGGAAAGCATAGTCCATGGAGAAGTCTGGCACAGAGCACAGAAATGGGATTCAGATGGACTTCTTAAGATACTGAGAAAGCCATGGAAAACAGTGCAAAGAAAAGATTTTAACATTTCCTAGTAGTTTGGGTGGTAAATGTCTTTGTGGGGAATAAATCTCAGTTTTAATTTTAATTTAATTTAATTTTAAATTTAATTTTAATTGCTCCACCTTTTCAAACGAAACGCTAAAAGAATGTATGTTCTTTGTCCGTGCACTCAGATGTATAGCTTCTGAAGGCTGTCTTTATGGATATGTTTTTGAATGGAGCAGTGTAAGGAGGTCATTTGAAGAGAAAGTAAATTGTCCATAGGTGTTACACAGTTGAAGGGAAAGGTATTAAGACATTATCTATACAACCAGCAGCCATGCATCATTGAACTTACTATATCCAGACCTTTGGGGGCTGCTGCATGTATGGAATCACTTCATGTAAGGCGTATAGAGAATTTTTGTATTTTGTAGTTAAAAGGTGCTTCATAATCCTTTATCTAACCTAACTCTTGCTCTGTATGACTTTCTCTTCCATTCTTGAACCACATAGATATATGTATATTAAAAGAATTAACTGTTTCATTTGATTTCCATTGATCTTGTGGTAACCATTTGGAGAAGTAACTACTCAGTCACAGGAATTTATCCCCAGAAGGGTCATTGAAACTTTTAATGAAGGAAGGAGCAAATTATTTTATTTGGTTTTATAAAAAAATTCATTATTTCCAGTAAGCATTTTACTCAGTGTGCTATGGCTACTGAATTGTTCAAGAGATAAGAGGATAATTTACCTGCTTTTTTATTGGAACAGGGTTTATAATTTGATCATCCAAGAAAATGGATAATGAATTTCAAGTACAAAGACAATTTCAAGAAAATACTGTTCATTAACTGTATGTGGACTAGTGATACCTGACATTCATCTGAAATGTTTTGCAGAAGATCCAAGTGCACTTCAGCCATGATTACTGATCCTGCAGAAATAATTGATTAAATTCCCATGATCTTCAGCGGAGCCAAGAATTCATCCTCACTAGGGGTCTTTAAGTCCTCATGCTCCTTCTCTCCTTAACATCTGTCCTTTCTCTCTCCCACCTTTAATTCCCCAGTCTCTGTTTATGGGCTTACTACATCCATCATTAAAATGCAGCTATTCCTGTTTAACAGCTTGCAGCAGTGTTACATAAACAAATGAAGAGAAATATACGAGTGGAGTATCAAATGTCATAGGTGGCCTTAAAAGTTTGGGTTTTAGTATTTAAAATATTACTAAACCATATTTTGACATTTAAATTACACCACCTTGTCTTTGCATGTGCTGTTTCTGCAAGCCCATAGTTTTATTTCTGACAAACTGAGCTAATTCTGTAAGAATTGCTGAAGTGCTTTCAGCTCGTGTTCGCAGGTGCAGCAAGAAGCTTGCCACAGCACAAGAAGGTACATACAGTGGATTCAAGGCTCTTTCGCCTACAGTCAAGGGTAGTTTTATCATTGATTTAGGCAAGAAAAATATAAATCCCAGAGAAATAAGTTAAAGATGAATAATCACATTTTCCTGTTCATTGTTTACCTTTCATTCCTCATCTGTTCTTTCACCATGAGCTCATTGCTTTATGTACCTTCAGCTGAATTTGTGCAAAAGAAATACATTCTCACATGCAGTGTAACCAGCTGTTTGCTCTGGCAAGTTAAATAGTTTTGCCTTTCAGGATGCTGCTGTGATATTATGCAAACATGTCTGTTCATTTTCTACACCATGTTGGTTACCCCTTCAGCCATGTTCTCTGTTCCAGCTTTCACATCTGTATTTCTAACTGTGTAATGTCCAGACTCAAGCCAACTCCATTGCTATTTGGAGAACTTCAAAATGAAAGGAAAAGATTAATGGCCATTTAATAACCTGTGAGCAAAACTGTCTGCTTTGGTTGTCTTCATTGTTTAACATTAGTTGATGTATATGCAAAAGTAAAAATGAAGTAATGGGAACAAACTCAACTAAGTCAAGAGGTGTTTGGAAGTCAGATGCATTTTTGGTTCAGTGAGAGCCTGAAAAAGTATCAGATCTGTGGGAAACATGAAAATGTGTGCATTAAAGCAAAGGGAGTATCCATTGGTCAGCTTTACTAAAATACACTGGTAGACTGTGCAATACAACTTTTGTGGTCTGAAAAATAAACAAACATTGGGTCACATTCTTAGTACACGCCTGTAAGCATAGGTCCTTGAAGTCAATGAGGTTATGCCAGTATATTTTAGCTAAAAATCTGTCTCTGCATACAAATAAAAGTGGTGATGATAGGCCATTTTTTATGACTGCCTAGGTAAAATTCACGTTTCTGAAAAGTTGTGCTGTCACTAGTAAGTACCTACAGCCATTCAACAGACCAAGCAAAGGGGTACAAGTTGCATATATCATTATGGTATGGATATTTTTTCCTACTATCAAGTTGATTCATGGTGATAGTGTTATTGCTTGGCTTTTATTTTCCTTCCTGCCCCTTCCTCCCTCTTTTTTTTTTTTTTTTTTTTTTTTTTTTTCTTTTTCCCCTGTGCAGAATGTGAGTACTGCTTCTAGGGAGCTTTCCAGCAATGGGCACCTGTAAATTTGTTGGTTAGAAAGAGTGATATTGCTCTTATGCATACAACAGAATTAGAAGAAAATGCTGTTTGGCTGTAAGTACTGTCAAGTACTGGAGTGCATTTTTAAGGAAGTATCTTTTTCTAGCTAATTTTGAAAACAGAAAATTTGAAGGATTTTAAGTTTTGCTGGGGAAAATTTTGATATTGAGTGTAAAATTTAAATATTACACTTTAAATCAGGAATAATTTGACTGAAGAAAATAGGGATATAGCAGGAGGTGCCTTAAGTTTTGGTTTTTTACTGTATCATATTTGCTCGTATAAAACACATACTTCAAGATATATTTTTTAGTAGCCTCATTTCCATTAAGAAATGTTGGAATGTGAATTTTCGACATTTTATTTTTTATTTTTGAGACCTTCAATGTGGGGCAATCAATAACAATCCTCAAAGTGAAAAAGTGCTCAGGGAATTCTAACAAGTCCCACTGGAGAGCTACACCAGTGTGCTGGGGAAGGGGTAAAGAGCATTTGCATTCAAGGCAAACATTTATGACATCAGGAAACATAATCTGAAAATTTATTCAAATTATTTAAATTGCATGGCCTTATGAACTTAAAATAGTTGAATAAATGAGAATTTTTAAACCAAACAGAAGAATACAGAATTCTGGGGCTAATACTGATAAGTGGTTTGTCTTAATATTTGGATTGAGAGATGCTTTTTTTTTTCCCCTTTGTCACTACTGAGTCCAGATCTTGAATGCTGTTGTCACATCATTGGGCTTCAGAGAAAGGCTCATAATTTGAAGGAAGTACAGACTGAAGCATTACATTTTATTCAGAGGCAGAGAAGTCTCCTTCTTTTGTAAATGGAACAAAATCTGGATTAATAGCTTGGCTTAAACACGGTTAATACTTTCCCGGTATCTGTGCACACAAATATATTTCAAGGGCAGTGACTGTTTCTTTTTGTCTTGTAGATAATTATTTCTCTTTATACTCTCCTAGATGGAGGAAAATTTTTGCTAACTATAAAGCAACTGATACTAATGTTACTTTCTTACAATGGTCTTTCTCTTCAAGCTGTGGTCAGCCTTGTGCTCTTTTCAGTTGTACTGAGACTGTTGTTAGGCAAGTGTTGCCCTCCACTGGGAGAGGGATAGATGACTTTAGCAAAAGGCCCTCCAGTTCTCTGCTTTGCATATCCTAAATCTGTTACAAGGAATTTTGGGAAGCAGATGGCTCTTGACACCCCTCAGAAGGCATCTCCAACTTGTCCCCAGGAGCTTTTGTCCTCATCAGGTATAAAAGGGGCCATGGGTCTATTCCTAGAACCAAATCAGGCTTTCAGTTGCTGCATGCCACATGTTGGGAAATTGCTAATGCCACCAGGACAAATTTGCTGGAATCAGTGTGCAAATGTCCATGGCAAATCTCCAGACTTACTGAAACTTTCCTTCTCGTGTAATTCACTGCAATTCTTGAAAGCTTCCCAACTTTTTCCTGTGTTGCTATTTTTATTTCAAATGGGAAAGGGGGAAAGAGTGTATGAACAGTACCAGATGTAGACACCTTTTATGTAAGATTATACCCTGCTCTTCTAACAGCATACAGAGATGAATTCATAATCGTGTTGGCATCAATGCATAGTTTTCATTCGCAAGCATGTTGTGAAATTGATTCCAAACCAAACATTGGCATTTCATCTGGGAGAAAATGCCTTGGTTAGCTGCTTATGTACAGACCACATTTTCAGAATAATGATGGCAGTCCCTCAGCTAGTATGTTCACTTCCAAAAACCAAGATTGGTTCCAATTTTTCCTAAGCCTATTTTGGGAACAAGCAGGTTTTGGCTCTACAAGAATTCACACTAGCAAGTAACTTAATTGGCTCATAAGAAAGACTAATTTGGCAAATCAAATTGTAATTTTTTACCTAAGCTTTACAGTTTAATTTAATTTTGAGTAATTTTCAGGGCACTTGGGAAGTCCACTGCAAGCAAGGATGTTGTGAATGGCAGCTCCAGATGAGCTGCAGAGCTGGCTGCACCATGAGCACATATTTAGGGATGATTCCTCCCCATTGTGTGTAGAACAGCAAGTGGGGTCCAGACCATAATCCCCAGGCTTCTCCGGTAGCTGGTGGTTAAGTTCTCTAGAGAAAAAGCCTGTGGCAGCTCCTTTGTGATATATGGGTAGAAGGGCTCTCCAAAAGGTACAGTAACACCTGAAACAAAGGCAGGTCTGTTGACACACATGCTCTGCTTTCCCTTTGAGAGCTCCTCCTGAGTTGAGACTGGGTGGTTTGTAATGCAAATTGCAGCTATTTATTGACCATAACCACACCAGGTTTTGAGAGCTGTATAGCAAACCCTGTTGTTTCAGACATGTACAACTATCAGTTTCTAAACCACTTAAAATCACTTGATTGAGACTTCAGTATTTCTAATGGACAGTGGAATTGCATTTAATGAATATGCCTGGTTGGAGTGGTTTCCAAATAAGCCATTTAGCTTATGTATCACTGTATTCATCACTTCTCATCACTTCCTTAAATTGCAACTACCTTTGTACCTGTTACATTTACACACAGTGTGAGCAGTTCTCTGGAGGGGATATTGTGTAAGCCAAGAACTTGCATGTTTCTATCTGTTTGAGATTCTTATGAGTCTAAAGTACTTTTTAATTAAAAGATATGTATAAATTCTTGGCTCTCGGTAAATATGCCTCATTCTCTCTCCTTCCATTTTTTCGAAGGAATATTTCTACATGAACTGTCATGTTGGCCCATGAATGTTGCAGTGATTTAAATGCTCTGTAAAATCTATTTCAAGGTAAATCTACTATAGTTTACTTAATATTGGAGTTTTAGTAATGAGAAAGATAGTGAAAGAATGATAATCACACAGAGCGAGAGAAGTAATGAATTTTTTTTTTTTTTTTCTTTAGGAAGAAATTCCATAACCAGATCTGGCAGCTTAAGAGCAGGAGTTGCAAAGCTTCTTCACTTACTATGTGATATGTGCCATGTGAGCAAGCTCAGTCAGCCATGGTACAATATGGTATCACAATGACCCTGTTATATTGTCAAAACCAAACATAGGCATTGGCAATTATATTGCCACTGATTGAACAAAGGAGCTGAACATACAAAACCACATTATTCAGCTTTATGATGAGCAGAGTCAGACTCTAGTACCTGACCATTGTAATGCATCCAGCTCCTGATAGCACAAACTGTACAGCATGACATACTTGCTCTAATCAGTGTAGGATTTTGTGGGAGGATAGGTCTACGTGCACTCAAGGCACTTGGCATTCTTCTATAAGCCAGATAACATCACTGTCGGGGAAGGCATCAGGCTGCAGCAAAGAAAGAATCTATTTGAGGTGGCGGGTGATTCGGAGGGAAATGGAGTGCAGGTTTTACAGAGCTCTGGGGAGGTTTCATCAGTTAGAAGAGTTTATACCCGCATGCAGAAGGAGACGTTCACTCCTGTATTCCTGTCTGTGTGTTAGAAAGAACAACACAGTAAGATATAACTGAGGAAAAGAGTGAGTGTTTTCCCTGAACGTGGCAAGTTTGTGGCTTGATACTGGTTCCTGCCTAAGGTCAATATTTAATCAGATGAATGGAGCATTTGTATAAAGGCAGCTTTTTTAGAATCCCAAATGCTACATCTAGCACAGGATATTTAGAGCACTTCAGTAATACAAGTCCCTGCAATAATAAGTTGTTTACATCTACAATTGCCATGTAGAGTTGAACCAAAGACTAAGCAAGGCTTTTGCCTATAAAGGTTTATGATTGTATTTCTTTCTTATTTTAACAGAATTTTATACAGTAAATGATGTGTGTGCACTGTGTATTTTGGGAAATGAAAACAATTAGTGTTTTAATAAATGTTCAGCAGAATGTGATTACTTCAGCCCACCTGCAGGTGATTTTTTAATCCATAATGTAAGCAGTTATAAAGATACTCTAATCACCTGCAGGAAAAGCAAAACAAACAAAAACACAGCAGGAAAAACCTATTTCTGGTTAAATCAATTGAACAGAGACTAGCCAAAGCAAGCTGTGTGACATAACAGGAATGGAAAGGCCTGATGCTAAGTCACCCTTAGGAAAGTTACTGGAACTTGCAAGTTAATTTGATCCAATATATTTTTTGTTTACAACCGAATCCAGGATTCTCAGAGGTAAGAAAAGTAACCTAATTACAGATGGGATTAGATGCCATGCTATTTGTTTTAGTAGCCCTGACTTGAGTGGAGTCAGGATTTCATCGTTTTCATAATACCCAGCTCCCAGAAGTTTAGCCATTTTGATCTCACCAGGTCTCCCCTCCCCCCCTCTCCCCTCCCCATTTTTGTGGTATTGCAACTTTGAGACTTTCTTACGTGTCTAAAGTAATGCCTTGTGCAGCACTCTGTGAAATAGGCTTCATGAGCTTTGCAATTCACCTGTTCTGTAAACATTTCCTGGGCTAAAGAAGGCACTCTGCAAATACTCTGTCTGGGAAGGTAGTCTGTCATGATTTTGCCAATCTATATGTTTCTTCAGAATATACATTTGCATCTCTCTACATAGGTATACAGTGGTACCTACTGTACTGCTAGTGATGGCATTTACATACAGGACTATGATTAATGTGTGACATGAAATAGTACTGCTAGGGCAGACTGAACCATACCCATAGCTAACAAAGGCCTTATTTTACTCTTCCTCTGTGGATTCATTTCTTCTTTAGATTGTATGTTGCATTTTCCATATCTTCTGACTGCAATGTTGTCAAAGTTGAGAATGTATATTTATGCACTGATTTAGTGAGAGCTTTTCTCCCAAAAGGTATGCAATTAATCTCAATTCAGCATTTCTTAAATTTTAGACAGGCTATTGTCTAAACATCCCTAAAAGCTACTTTAATGTTTAATTAATTTCAAATTAAAAGGAAGAATTTTACAGAACATGCCCAGTTTGTACAAAATAGGAGCTAGATATGACCACCCTTTCTTACTAAAAACCATCTAGCTTGAATATGATTTTAAGTCATAAAACAAAGTTAATTCATCACATTCTGAATGGTAGTTGCCTACTCAAACAATGTCTATACGTGCTTGTAGTCAGTAGTCTCTTACCTGGAAACACAGGTTGCTGTCTCATTCATGAAGACTAGAGAGAGCACCTCAAGCATCATGACCTAGCTAGCAGTGTTGCTGTATTTTTCTTAGAGTTTGTCTGATGTTTTTTTGTTCTGTTTGAAAATTCACTGATCACTTTACACTAAAGGAAGGCTTGTAACAAGACTGCAGGAGAAACTGGAAATCATGGTTTTTTTCTGTGAGAGCATCTTAGGTCCATGGGTATTTGTTCAGCAGATCTGACCGTGAGAGTTGCGTATCTCATGCCCTTTCTGATATGGAGGAAAAATTTTACATGAGCCCAGATTTAGTGCTCAGAAAAGCTTTGTACTGTTCAGTAAAACACACTAACCTTTTAAGTGCTTCAGGACGATACCAGTCGTGTGTCATTTAAGCAAAGAAAAATTACTGAGCTTACTGAACAAGCAAGAAGGGGTTAAAACTTACTAGCACACATTCTTTGGGGAAAAAAAAATGTAGGGAGGAGGGTTGTGGTACCTGATTTGTTTATTTTTGCAGCTGAGGTTTTTTCCTCCCAGGACGCCAGCTTGCCAGAGCAGTGCTCCATATACAGAAGGTTCATTTACAGTGGCAGGCAGGCAGCTGCTCTCTGAGCTCTATTTGGTTTATGTTGTGATGGATGACTTGAGTGGGAGATGTGAAGAGTGAATTAACAGCTTTAGTAAAAACACATTGTTTGTCTTCCCGTTGACTTTCCACTTTGTGTTACCTTGCTGTCTTACCTCCCTGGATCGCTGTTTTTGTCCATCTTGCTCTCTTCTTGTGTCTCCTGTCTTTCAGGCCTGCTTTCTGCCTTGGCTTTGTTGCTGGGTTTTGTTGTAGTTTTTCTTTTTCTCTCTGTTTGTGGGGTTTTTTTGTGATGGGTGGGGTTTTTTTGGTGTTTTTTGGTTTGGTTTGTTTTTTGTGTGTGTGTGTATTTTGTTTGTTTGTTTGTTTGTTTTGGTTTTGTTGTTGTTTTGTGTGTGTGTGTGTGTTCCCCCCTCTCCCCCCCCATCCCCCCAAGCTCATTTACTGAAGAAATTAGAAATTATTGCTTCTGCTGCTTGTGGTCTGGGTGGAGGTCTGCTTCCTGGCCATGACACTGTTCTCACTGTGAAGAGTTAAGGAATCCAGTAATGCCCCTATTGGTGAATAATTCATATCTGGAAGGAAAGATGCCTTCAAACACCTTTTCCAGCTGTGTTTGTCCTAAAATGTGGCTAAAGACTGCCAATACTTTCCACTTTCTTCCTAGTGGTAACTGGTTTAGCTCACCAGTCACAGAAATGGTTTAGGATGTCCCTTACCAAACCTCACTCCAGCTTACAGCCAGCTGGTGAAATATGCCAATGGAGTTGAGGAAAGTGAGACCTGTATCTCTAAAAGGTAGTTCTACAGGAGATTTGAAGTAGGGCGTATCTGAAAGGTAGTCAAGCTGTTAGGATTGTGGCCAGGAATCTGGGAGGCTGTTGTGCAGTCTTTTTGTTTTTCCCAAGGCTTTTTGTGGTGCCTTACCAATGTAACAGAAAAATATAATTGTTCCACAGAGAAATGTCCTACTGGTGTTTGTTTCTTGCTTTTTCTTTCCTTGTAGAACCTACACATGCAGTATACAAGATGACTAAATCCAAGTGTAAAATAAAGTGAATTATATCACCCCTCACTTGAGATTTATAGAACTGGAAGTTTTGAGTTCCTGTCTTGTCTGTCTTTTTTTGTTTCTTTGTTTAAATGTTGAATGCCACAGAAACATAGGGCTAAACAGGACCTCAACAGAGGTAATGTCATTTCTTCCAGAGCCAGGTCAGACAGCTCATGTTTATGAGAGTCCTCACAGATGTTTTCCTGCTTATTCCTAGACATCTACAATGATGGACACAATGTAGTCTGATGATTTCTCAACTTCTACTACCCCAAACATGAGATTTTTTTTTTTTTAATTAATTCTTCAGTCTTCTGTGATCAAATGTTATCCCCATTACTTTTATTCATCACACATCTTGAGAATATATTTTCTTTCCTTTTTGAAACATCCTTTTATTTGGTATTCTACCTACCTCCTTCACTTTCATCTAGAGGCTAAGCAGTCCAAGTTACATCTGGGTTTTCATCCAGAAATCATCCAGTTCCCATAGCTCCTCTTTCCTGAAATGCAGTGCCATGAAATTAGACATTGAGCTCCATCTGAGTAGGCTGGAATTGACACTTCCCACCTGAGCCCAGCATTCCAGTGTGACATTCACCATTCCCAGGGCATGACCTGCTGACTCAGGCTAACATTACTATATCCTTTATCCAGCCCATAGTTCCCTGGTTGGTATTTGTAAGGCTGTCTATTCCTGTGTACTTGTAGCACCTTGCACTTGTCCTTATCAAACAACATACTCTTCTTTGCTCTCCAACTTCTTGGTTGCCCCTCTGTATCCTCATGTCATTCATCAGTTAATAACCTCATTCTTCCACTGTCCTGACTGTTGGCTATCAGCTCCTGGTCACATAGTCACAGTAAATCCCATGGCAATCCCTGGCAGAATCTTGGCTTCCATTTACATTAAACATTGATAAGTCATTTCTTTTCCTACTAGCTTTGCACATGACCTATTACATTTTATTCTAAGATATGGTTGGTTGATGTGGTTACAAGAAAATATGAAAAGCTTTACTAAAGCAAAACTATGTGATATAGTCTCTTCTATATACCCACAAGACCTGATACCCTATTATAGATGGGAACTAGAATAGTTGGACATTGTTTGCTCTTAGCATAGGTTCAAACTGACTGCCACTAATGGAGCTCTTTTCAGTGCTTACAACTAGATTGTTATTAATTATACGTGCCAGTATTTTTTTGATAAATGAGGCATGCTGTCAGGCCTGCAAATTCCCAGCTGCTGTGGGTTTTGCTCCTTTGTAAGAATAATCACCATTTTCACTCTTCGGCAGTTTTCTGGTATGTTATTAATCCTTCATAGATTTCCATAGATAAGCAATTGCCAGGGGGCTCTAAGTGTTCCTTAGGTTTTTGTATATCTTAGCCTGAGTTAAAAGTATTAAAAGTACTCTCTAACCTGTTCTTTCCATGTACTTGCCTCTTAGTTTCACCTAAAATTGCTATTTAGTTGTAATTTACCTTCTGAATAATGGAACTTTAAATACTTTGGTCTCCTCAACGCTATCCGTCAGTGGATCTTTATTGGCTTAGTGGGCAAACATTTTCCTTATAATTTCTTAGGCTACTATACTTAATATGACATGAAATGCTGCTTTATAGGGACTCTTTTACAACCTTTAGGATAGGAAAAATATTGTTTTTTTCTTAATGAAAGCTGAACTAATAATGTACTTAGGGGTCAAGTCTTAAAATTTCAAATAGAACAATATTCATGGAATAAAGGAGAATTTGTAACATTTTCTACATGATGTGGGAATGCAGCTGAGTACATGTAGACCAACTTCATACCTGGGAAACAATTATTTAGCTGGCACACTTAATTTCTTGTTGTTCTTCATCCAGTGATGGTGGATCACTGTGTACTTAGAAAATCAGTGTGGTGTGGCAATGTTGAATTCGGATGGGTTTCAATTCCCCTAAGTCAGATTTACACTGAAGCAGAGGTGGCCTTTGTTATTTTTAGTTCATCTGGTAGACATTGACATGTAGTGCAAAATCCTAAAAGATGGGAATTGGAGTGAATCACATCCTTTGTTGCTGAGAATAAGGGTGTATCAGACTACAACTAATGAAACACTGGTTGAATTTTATTATTGCCTAGTGGAGCTTTCTTGTCTATTAAATAATGAAGCGCTGAACTAAATAGAAACTACTGGTAATATCCATGAGGGGAAAGTTGTACAGCCATTAAATTTTCCCATTAGTGACATGATTACTCTTCTGTTTTATTAAATCATTTTTCCTTCAGTTAGAGTGTGTGCCTCTACATGCATGTTAAGGTAGGCTGGAAAGAGAGCAAATACATCATCAACAGACCTGAAAGGGAAGATAACTTTTGGCAGTAACATGTGAAGTGACCAATTCTGATGACAGTGTCACCTGCATATATGAGTCTAAATAGTAATTAAAATATATATTTATTAGGAATGAACTGTTATTCTTTTCATGCTTTGACAATAAATCTCACATGAGACAACAGTTAATTTAATTCAGACTTGCAATCCTACCATTTTCAAATTAGTTGAGGTTAAGGCAAAAAGATATTAGAAAGTGAAGTTTGGGGTCTTAATTTTTTTTAAGTTTAAGAAGCAGAGTAGATAGCTCCTTTATATTTTTTGTTTGATTGTGTTTTTTTTTCCTTTTTACAGTACAGGAGAGCATGTGAAAATAAGACGTCCTTATCTGCAAAGCAGTGGTGATCTCCCTTCCCACTATCAGTGAAAGGTGTGTGAATTGATTTTATAGAAATGTCTTTGAAAAATAAACAGTTGCTCCTAACAGATAGTCTCGTTCTGTAGAGAAATTGACAAACATATCTTGTTTTGAAATTGAAACTATAGTTTGGAAATATGTATGTGGTATAAAACTCTGTGCTTTGAAATACAATGTTTATAAAACTAGTTATAGTTACTAATTACTGTTTGTCTTTCAGGAAGAAAGAAAAGGGTTCTGATGGGCAAGGTGCTGGACAAACAGACAGCATCTGCACAGATATGATCACAGAACCATGGGCTGAATGGATTTCAAAAGATCAGAGTTGATCATGCTGCCCCAAGGCAAGATTAACTATCCCTGTGTTATTCCTGAATGATTTTTGTCTAAGTTGTTCTTAAAGGTCTCCCAGGATGGACACTCCACAGCTTCCCAGAGCAATTTGTTCTAGTGCTTTACTACCCTTCTTGTTAGAGAATTTTTTTCCATCATGTTTAACATAAATGTCTCTTATTGTAGTTTAAGCTCATTATGTCTTTTTCTAGCTACCACAGATTTTGGAAAAAAAAGATTATTTGCTCAATCTTGCAGCAGCCTTGAACATTGTTGGTTTTGTCCTTCCTTCCTTAGTCTCCTTTTTCTTTTTGGCCAGATGACAGTAATTAATTCAGGCTCGTCTTGTGTCTTGGACACTCTGGGCCTCTGGCCTCCCTCTCGTCTTCCTCAAAAGTCTTCCTAGCAGTTTGTCTTCCCCAGTGTGCACCCAAAGTGGGTTTCTGTTCTTCAACTGGGGATCTACCAGCAGGTGAAGGACTCCTGTGTGCCCCCACAGGCTCTGCTCCTGTTTGCTTCCCAGTGAGGTGTTTGCTTTTTTTATAACAGATTACATGGTTGATTCGTGCTCAGCTGGTGATCCATTACAACCTCCAAGACCTGTTATGAAAAGTAACAGGTCTAAACCTGGCTAATCACTCCCTATTTTGAATTTGTGTAGCTGATTAATCCTACCTAAGTGCAGTACTTCTGTTTTTCCAAGAGAGACTTAGGGTGCATTTTCCAGCTAGACAGAGGTTTGAGGTTGGGAAGGATAAACTCACTTAGACAAGATCACACAGGGAGTTTGGGGAAGAGCCAGGAATAATTTCTGACTGACCTCTGGAGGCCTCATCTGCAGAGTCTCCTCCCTGGTTTCAGTGGAAAATCATTGGACTGAATGCTAAAAATATGGCAGGCTCTAATACGTTTTCAGTTTGACTCATTTTCACTCATTGCTGGTTTTGTGGCCTTCACTAATGAGACCCACCAAGATGAGTCTTTGCCAGCTGCCTATCTGAATTTCCTGTAAGTTCTCTCTATACATGGCATTATTTATAACTGCATACTAAAAGCAAAAATTGTTACTATTGCAACACATAGTTGTTGTACAAATGAGTAGCTTTTGCCGACAGACAGACCGCCAGCCTCTCGAACAGCAGCAGTTTTGTATTTCATCTTCTCCTGAGATTAACAGCCACTCTACTATTTTTCTTAATAAGAAATAAAACATACTGGCATGGTAAAGCCAGCTACTGGTATTCATCATACTTCTCTCCAGCTATACATTGAAGAAAATTTCTATGAAGGTGGGTGGGAATACCATTGTAGTTGCTAAACTATCTCTTCTTTAGGGAAGCTGGTTAGGTACAGTGTTGTCAAATTGAATTTCCCCAAATTATATTTCAGAGGAGTTGTTCAGTGTTAAGTACTCCAAAATAACAGATTATTCCACTGAGTTCTCTAATTAGAGTAAAATCCTTTAGGAAATCTGAGCAGTTGTCTAAATATGAGTTGCTAAGTGGTTTTAAAAATACAGTGCTTAAAATAAAAGTTGCAAACAAGTAAAAGGAGATGGTAACAAGTAAGAAAGTTGGTGTCACAACAGATGAGGTGGGAACAAAGCAATAATAGCCTTCTGGGTAGGGCACATCAGCATGTACAGTTTTATTGTCTTTGGTGGTGTGGTTTGAAATGTTTAGCTTGACTCTAATGCTGGTGATTAGAAACATGCTGTTTGTTATGAAAAGAGCCAAATGCACTCTATTGTATTCTATTCTGGTTTTTAAACTGCACCCATCCTTGTGGTCACTAATGTCTTTAAATATTTAGTTATTTTTTTTCCAGCACAATATTTTTTCTAAGTATTTTCTAGCTTTATCTGTACAGTTACAAGTGGTTCAAGTTATGCCTTCTGTCAAGTTGCTGCTATTATCTCTCAGAATACATGGACACTGGGTTTACAAGGTTTTATTTTGTCTCTGGTCTGGAAAAGAGCTTCCTTTGCAAGTAAACTATTATTTTAAATGCTGACAGTATTGTGTGTGGGGTAGGTGCACTTGCTCAGCTCAGCTACAGGCAGAGGTCTGTTATAGGTTAGGAATGCAAGAGAAAATGGCCACGCAGGCACTTCCCCGTTTCATTTGTTGTACCTTGAGATAAGGCTTAGCATTGGCTTTTGCTACAAATTAACATTTCCCTTTGAGATGCTAAGAAAAAGTCCCTGGTGTATTACATGCAGTTGGGTAAATGAGCAGATCTATGCTAGAGTTAGAAGGATGAATCTTGGTATTTTTTCATTCTTCCTATAAAAAATAACATACATCTGTGCTGCCTTTATCCTCATTAACCCTCAAAACTCTTGCTGGACATTGTTCTCTCCATACTTTTTCAGACAGAAGTCTGACCAGGTATAAATTTATCACTGATCTTTTAGCTGTAACATTTCCAATACTGTAGCTGCCTTTGCTTCAGGTCAGCCAGTGGTGTCACCTTCTTGTATTGCTGCACTGTTTCTGTGCCCTTTGGCTGGGGAGCTTCCACAGAGCTCTTCAAGCAAGCAAAAGGAAGGAGAAAAAGGACATCCATTTAAATTATTCATGTACTACTTAATGATGTTTGCAGTGTCCCTGCATTCTGCAACTCATGTATATTAATGAAATACCCCAATGTGCTTATGCAATTTACCCTTGGAGTCAGTGAGAAAAATCTGCTTGATTGTAGCAATTTCAAAATATAGCTTACTGGGTAACAAAAGCAATTCTTGATGTTCTTGATTCACAGTATGTCTGTAAAACTTGGTTACAAAAGAACCAGAACCTCTAACCAGAACATGTCCTTCTAATTAACTGTTTTTCAGATCCTATTTAATGACTTTCCAGCTGAGCGCTATACAGAAATCTCAGCACTAGAAAATAATTTTAGCTCTACAAAATAATATTTTTTTTTTCAATTAGAGGTCACAATTAGACAAGAAAAACTAAATACCTTGCATTTTTTTATTTGTGGTCTGCTGGAGGGCACAAATAAGTGAATTTATTTTTTTTATACTTGACAATGCAGTCATACTCTCCCTTTGATAACTCAAGATTTACTGCTGAAATAACTGTGGAGATAATGAGAGCCATGCTTTGGTGCCAATGCTTTTGCCTGTTAATGAGGAAGGAATTAAGCTTTTTGTCATTTTGCAATTTTCTAGTTTGGCTTTGGCCTTGGCAATTGGCATATGTGGAGCAGATAAACCCTCAGCTTTTCCAGTTCTGCTGTGCCTCCAGGCTGTACACACTACATACCCTTGGAGCTTCTCAATCCCTCTTTTCTTCTTGCTTGTTCCCTCCACGGTTTTCACATCTGCCACAGTCCAGAGGGCCTGAGTGATGTTTGTTTTATTTTCTTCTCCCCTATTCTCTCCCTCTTCATTTTCTCTTCTTCTTCTGAATACCAGACTATGAACCTTCACTTTCCGCCTCACCTTGACTTCACCTCTCTCTTCTTCTCCATCAATGCCTCTCTCTGTTCTTACTTTCCCCACATTAGGGTCTGCTGTAGCCTTCTCTAAAAAGCAGCTGTGTGAACCTCCTCCCTTCCTTGGTCACCTTGTATTTCTTGCTCTCTTTGAAACAAGTGACTCAAGTGTGTCAGCAGGTTACTTCTGTGTTAGAAGAAGGGGAAGAGCACACACGGTAGATGGAATTCATCAGTGACTGACAGTTTTTAGATCCATCAGACAGTTAATATAGAGCTAGTTGAAAGTATTGGAGGTATATTTGTTTAGATACAATGGACTCATTTTCTCCTTAGTGTTTTCTGATTTTCCTCTGAATTCATACCTTCCGATTGTGAGCACACCCTGAAGTTTTGACATGGATCATATGCCATGTTCAAAACCAAAGATCGGACTTCTAACCACAAGCTACATATGTTGCTGTTTGTAGACACTGGGCTGCTAGGTGCATAGCCATTAGTAGATTGCTGAATTGCTGTGGAAATGTAGCTTGATAGTGTCACTACAACTCAAATCAAGTGTTCTGCACATTTAGACCAACTCTCCTTGGATTTTTCAGTTTGGTATTTTTGAGAGAGAGAAAGAAAGAGAGAAATTTTAAATGTTGCCTTGCTTGGCCACTTTCTAAACCATAGAGAAACCATGCACCTGACTTTTACAATAATATTTTTTTTTTTTAAGTTAAAAAGTTAAACCAAACAAACCAAAACACCACAGTCATTTCAACATAAGCTAATCCTGACTATGTCCTCTATAGAAATACATATAAACTCCTGACCTCTCTAACACTTTTTTTCCTGCACCACATACTGTTTGTCAAATTTCCAAATACGATTGAAACTTCTAAAAGCTTCATGTTAGTTTTGTTGCAAAAATGCTCACACTTGGCTCTAAAAGAGACCAAGCTTAAAATAAATGTTAAAGGTTGATCCACTGGAAATCAGTAAAACCTTTACATGTGTTTGCACTTTTATGTGGAAGGCATTAGTGTGTGTCTCATTGATGGGTTTATCTTTCATTGTGCTAATAAAATCAAAATATAGCAAGATGTCATTGTGTGAATAAGTGCTTGAGAACAGCTTAACAGGGAAGACAGTTGTCAAATAGAGCACTCTGCAGCTGATCTGGTCTCATGAGGAGGCCAGAATCTGACTCTAGAAGCTGCAGCATGTGGTTTGCAAGACCCTGAGACCATGGACCTCCTCATGGTGCTCTCTCTTTCTTGAGGAGCATAAGCACAGCAGCAATGCTAGGGAGAGCAAGGTATGGTGGTCTCTGGGTCATGGAAAGAAGATGAAGTGTGACCTGACTAACTTTCTGTCTGCTACTTTACTCCTAGAGGCTGTCCAGGTAACCCTGCTCACTTGTGTGGGGAGAAAGGGCAGAGGGCTAAGAGGTGAGGCTGCTCAGATGGGATGGGGCACAGGTTAGTAATGCAGATGCTGTATTTCCTGAGGGTACTGGAACTCGCTGTTTCAGTAGTGCTCAGTGTCTTGCATGGTTGGTATTACAGCCATACTGTAGCATCATCATGATGGCCATTGATAGTGTGTTTGTGTGTGTGTAAAGGGAAAATTATTTGGAAATGTGTTAGTGTTGGGGAGATTCCCAGATTCCAATCTGAGCTGCTAACAGATTCTGCAGTTAGAAGTGTGGAAACTACTAATTCTAAACTGCTAAAAATTCTACTATCTTCACTGGAAGTCCAGTGAGACCACTTAATCTTGAGAGCCTGCCATCACCCTATGATTTTATCTTGCATACTTGGCTGCTCCCGCATGGAAGGCATTCCTCCTCTTAGATTTGGGTTCAGTGAAGATGCCAGTTCTCACAAGGGCTAAACTTACATTTGGGATTGACCATGCATGCAGTGAGACAGAAACCCCACCCATCCTTAATGCTTTCCCCTCTGCACAGGTGAGAAGGACAGTGCTCTCTTTCCCCCCCCTCCTGATTTTAATTCCCTGGCTGCTATCTCCTTTAAGAAGTGGATCACAGGCATGTGGTAGGTCCTTGGTTTTCACTGTGTGACTTGCAGTCAGCTCTTGTCCACACTGATTGTACAGCTCAGGCAAGCTGTTTAAAGATTGATAACAAAACACCCACAGAAATAACTGTAGTGATGCCATGGTGTTGTACATGCAGTTTTGCAGCCTGTAAGCACTACCAGGTATTTCTGCCAGCAACAACACAGAGAACCAGGCTGAAGATTGCATTTGGTAAGGGCTTTGAGACCCCTTGCAGACAGTAAGTAAAAAAGATGAAGGGATAGCAATAAGAAAAAAAATACTAGTAAAAAAGTAAAGAAAGCCATTTCCACTGTGGAATATAGCTGGTGGTTATAATAAAGTCCAAAGTGGTGCTGGTGAGAAGATCATTTGCACCTCCTGGTGGTAAATAAGAAAAAAAAAAAAAAAAAATTCATTTTCTTCAGACATTGCAAATATTGTAATAGGTGGACTCTTGAAACTCCACCTGATGACAGTTCTATTGAAATATGTTAAAAGAAAAAAAATCCCCCTCAAATTACATTAATTTTCTCAAACTTTTATGGGTCTTCAAGAAGTCAAAAGAGGCTGGTGTAATTTGGAAGTGTGACTTGGTGTTCAGTGTTCAATTCTAATTGTGTAATGTTAGGGCAGAGTGGAAAGGAAGAGAGATTAGTTCTTAAATTGGATTATAACTTACCAGTCAATTCAGTAGTGGCCTTGCAAGCTTGGTAAGAAACTCTCTTAGGGGATGCAAGCCTTTGTTAATGTTTGTTAATGTAAATGAGACAAATGGTTGTATAGATGTCTCTCTGGGTTTCACAGCTTGGGCTCACAACTGACATGATCAACACTGGAGTGTTTGCTGAATTATGCTAGTCATGGGGTAAGATCCTTGGATGTTTTAACTATGCTCATAAACGTGGCTACATGGGTAAGAAAAGAGGTTTTCCTATTATAACTTTGTTTTGGACACTGATCTAAGCTCCATCATGTACAGTATTGTTTTACAGGTTTATCTTTCAAGTAGAGACAAGGTCTTAAAGTCACTCACAAAGAAACAGGGTGAGGTGGTTGACTCATGCACGCAAAATCTTGCATCTTATCTAATCCTGCCTGGAGACTGTTGCCAAGGACTCCAGCAGTGCCACACAGACAATGCTGAGCAGCGGCCTGGGAGTGTCCATAAGGACTTGGTCAAGGCTTGCTTCACTTTGGAGTGTTGGAGGGACAGCTGAGCTGAAATTCCAGTTTAGTATAAGGTCAGCTGGAATTTACTGAAAAGTGGTAAGTGAACAAACGTGTGTGGTGGCTCGGAACTGACCGGAGCATGTGGTTTGTTTTCAGCTCGTCAACAAGCCTTGGTTTGCGGAAGTTAAGTACAGCTTCTGTAGCTGGAAAATCAGATACTCAGAAGATATTCTCTTAGGGAGGGAACATGCACACTTTAGAAACAACCAACCAGTTCACAAGCCTCCACTCTGTTTCTGAAATCTATTACAGCAGCTGTGATGGTGAAATCCCTTGCTAGAATGACTTCCATCAAGGCAGCATTTGGCAGTATAAATTCCCACTCACCTACGTAGTTACCAGTGGTGCTGAGCAGCACCATCCTTGCAGGGTGTACAGTGGTTAGCATGGGGCCTGGCAAGAAGGGAGATGTCTTTAGCAAGCTGAGTTCAAATCCTTTGCAATGACACTGTCCCTGGGGTCATACACGTACCAAGCACCACAAGTACTGTCAGGAAGAGCTCATCTGTCTCCAGTGTGATGCAGGAAGACTGTGCTAGTCCAACTCTATCGTAGTTAGCACCGTTCATGACTTTTACACTGGCAAACTCCAAATGCAAAATAGGAAGACCTGCAGTGAGAAACTGGAGTTTCTTTTGCTTGGTGCTATGTGTACCCAGGGCAGCCCCCACCCAGTGGTAGCAGGTATCACAGTTGGTATCTGTGGGATCTGATGTATTTGGGCTCTGCTGGTTTCTCATGGACAGTAGTGCTGTGTGCCCTAGGTCTCAGGGATGCATAAGTCCAGCTACTATTGGTGTCCTGATGAGCTATGTGTCAGAATGCTTTCAAAATGTCAGTCTGTGATCTTGTAGTGAATGCACACTGGAAATATATATCAGGAAATTAATAATTTTTTTATGCATGAATTCTATTTTGTGCAGGATAAAAATTAAATGAAAACAATTTTGCATTCAACAGCTCCAGAAATGTCCACTGTGAAATGGACAGAGGTTCTGTGGGAAAAATGAGTGATTGCTTTCATTATATATGAGCAGAAAGACACCTTGCCAGACAAACTTCTCACAGTTTATAGTTTCTGAGTGCCTGATTTTATAATATTTATATTCTTTTTGTAGGTTTTGGGAATGCACTGGGTTTAGAAAGTAGAAAACATATACATGTCTATATAGCTGTAAACACTAGGAAGTATATACAGAAACTCAGATGTTATGTTCTGGTAACTGAAACTGTTGAATATGTGGTAGTGCCCATTGCAATCATAACAAGTTAGCCAGGTTTGAGGTGGTCAGGATATTGATGCTAACACGCAGCCCACATGTCCCAGGCTCACAGCCTGAGAAAGGGCTGCTCTCTCTGCACCACACTGTTCACAGAGCACTATAAATACAGGATTTACATACGTTGGACCAGCTGCTGCAAGCACTGCCACTGGTAATGTGAATGGTAGTCTTAAACATAGCATATGCAGAAAACATTCATCTTTGCAAACTATTTAGCAGGAGAATTTAATTGTAAGGTTTTTTTCAGGTACAAACCAGTTTCTGTGTTTATGACTGATAACCAGGTTTGCCAAGTAAGAGTCATAAGTACATGAGTTCGGTGTCATGCTTTTCCCAAAGAGTTGACATGATCTTCTCTGAAACCTTACAAGCCAGTCACGCTTATAATGAACAACAGAGATTGGCTGATGTTTTATATAGCCTATTTAAGGTCATTGTTATGCTCTAATGGTTTGGGTTTGTTTTTTAAAGCAAATTGCACAGGCTGGAATGAAGCATAGGGGTTCATTTCTCTAATTGCTAACTTTTCAACAGCATCACACTGGCAGATAGCCAGCTCTAAAGGAGCTAAATCTGCTTTAAATAATCAGTTGGAAGTTGCTAATTAGGGTCTGAAGTAAGAGCACCTATCAAAGAAAAATTGCTTTTTGAGGTGGACAGCTAGGATAAGTGAGACATAAAAAGGAGGGAGGGAACTCTTTAAGTTGGGAACGGTTTTCTTCTGGGAGTTGAATGAGTCAACAAAGTCATATTCTTGTGAGTGTAGCCTGCTTGATATATACAGTAATCTTTCTGCTATTCTCAGCATTGGAGAAACCTCCGCTGGACTCCTCTGGCATTGCAGTTCAAGAGGATGTGGAGCCCAAAGAGGACCATTGAGCATAATTAGAGGTCTCGGATATGACCAAGGAGGTAAGAGTTAATCGAGTTGCATGGGTCAGCTTTTAGAAGAGAAGAGTTTGGGCAATGCACAGGCAATCCTCAAGTGTGCAGAAGGTAGAATCAAGTTGAGGAAAGGACAGAAATAGTCTTTCCCAAAATCCCATGTTTTATTTGATAGGAAGTTTTGATTTTACACTAGAGGAAGGAAGATGTAGCTTAACAGTAGGGAAAAGCTTTTTAACAGTAAGGTTAATGAAATATTGGAGATTCTGTCTTTGGAGGTCTTTAAAAACAGGTTAGACAAACATCTGTCACAAATGATATAAGTATAGATGCTGCTGCCTAGGGCAGGGGGATAAACCAGCTGACTTCATGAGGTGTTTTTTCCCCGTGATTCCCACATTGTGGCTGCGCTCACTTATGTATGTTTGGATCTGATCCATTAGTCTAGTTTGAGTGTCACATTCCAGGATAAGATTTTAAAAAGAGCTTTGAAAAAAGTTGGTGTAATTTGGGTGCCTACCTCTTTTTTATCCTAACCTAAAAAAGTATTTTTCATCTAGACAAAGCCAGATAATTTTCTGTATGTTGATATTTAAATCCTCTGGCTAAATCTGTGTTTCCCTGAAATTCTTCTGCCTGCTCCAACATGCCCTTGCATGTTAAATTTATATTTTTCTGGATTAATCATGTTGAGAACATAGGAAGCTGGGTATAAAAATGTGCAGTCAGAATGTGAACTAATCATCATCAGCTTTTGTATTTCTTCTTTACATGCAAAAAGGGCCATTTCCAGATCTCTCCACTGGCTCTGGGTAACCCAAATATCTGAGTGAACACTAAACTGACCCAACCAGCAGACAGCCCCATGGAAAGCAGAGACTGGGCAAAGACTGGCTGATCTAGTACGAAAACAGAACAGAATATATTTTAAATGAATAAAGTAAACAACATTGTGAAATTCTGTCTTTCCTGTGAGCTGTGCATAACGGCTGTCATTTTTACTTCATCCATACTTTCTGTTGTCTGTGCCTTTGAACCTCCCTTTTGGCTACTGCAGCTGTTTTACTGGTGCCCCTTTATGTCCCATCAGTATTTCTCTTGCACCCGGTTGCTCCACTGATTTCTCCAGAGTCTTTTCCATCTTTCTTCTTGTTCATCAAGAACAAGGAGCAAGTTATATTGGGGTTAGGAAGTGAAGCAACTAGACTTGTGTGTGAGCCAAAAAACTCCACAGCTGAAATGTGCCTGTCCTCTGCATAACAGCCAAGGGAGTAAGGCATTAACCTGCTGTGTTACTTCTTGGTCTGGGACTTAAATTCATATTACTCAGAAGTGTACTTTCTATACAAGAAAACAAAGAGGGAGTAAAGTTTTCTTCAACCCTTCTCCTCAAACTGGGCCACACTTTGGAGAGGGCATGCCTAGAGCAGAAGCAACAGAGACAAGCATGTGTCTATTGCCCTGAGAGGAAAGGATGTTAGGAGAGTGCCTGCTGACAGCTCAGCCATTGAAGTACTTGCCAGGGAGCGGGGTTGAACCACAGGAGACCTGTAACTTTGATTTTCCACAAACAGAAGGAATATGAGAACCATCTTAAAAAAAATTAAAAAATAAAAAAATTCAACTATACATCATAGGCTCTCCAGTGCAGAAAGCTGTTCTGAGCTCACAGTGATCTGAGTCCTGCATGTAGATGATTGCTTTTTTGCTCATTTGCCCTTTCCTTAAGCTTCTGCAGTCTTGGGGTGGTATGTCAGCATTGTTGGTGTCTGACTAAGTGTCAGGCCCTGTTTGATCATGGCAAGGAAAGCAGATATAACTGTCTGCCTGACCTGACCACAGCTGGTCTGCCTAAACACAGGGGCTAGCCTGTGAGCCTGGCCAGCTGCCCATCAGTGACTGACCAGAACCTCACCAGCTGCTTGGGGCTGTTGGGTGGTGCTTTGAACCCTGACCATGGAGGACTGCCTGGGTCCTGCTTCCTGATGGTTTTTGCTTGAGCTTCTCCTATGCCTATAGCACAGGATCCCTGGCTTCAGACAGTGCTCCTGTCCTCCATCAGCCTCCTGTCCTTTCTCCAGCCCTAGCCTGGTTTAATCTTAATATAGTCAGGTTCTGTAAATGGATGGCACCCAACTACCCACAGCACCGTTGAGCTTTCCTGATGCTCAGCACAGAGACAGTTTAAAGAGTGAACTGCCCTGGCACTGTTACATGCCAGAAAACACTCTGGTGTGTGCTCCACCTCTGCTGACAATGCAGAGACAAAGCCTCTCTGGAGTTCTGACTGTCTTCATCCTTTCAGCACTTAGTATCAACATCAACAGCATGACCCCTACACTGAAGTTGGCATGAAAAATATTTGTCAGCCTTTTTCAAATTAAGTGGCTTTGGTTGTTTTTTCCACTGCAGTGGCAGCAAATCACCTGTGGGAGTAGAACCTCAGCTGACACCCCAAATGCAGCCACCATGCTGATAGTGCTCCCACCCATGTGGCCTCCAGAGCCCAACTGAGGGACTGCCAGGCTCTGTACAAGGTCATCAGTGCTCCCCCAGGATGGTCTCTTATTAGCTGGTGGCAGGTTGAGGACACCCTGGAAAAGTGACTGTTATAACTCCACAAGACATCTCAAAGCCTTGAAGACAAGGTTGCTGTTTGCTCCAGGGGCAGTACAGAACTGCTACACTTAGCCAGGCCCTGGAGACCCCAGTCTCACCCCTTAGCCTCGGTTCTTATGAATGAAATGTTTATTTAACCTGCTACTAGATATTTCATTATCTTTTTAAATATTCTTTTATCTCTTTATATAAATATTTCTCTATATTTTAGTTTAATTCAACAACATTGTTGAAATATCCTGTCTTTTCAAGACAAAGTATTCTGATTTCTGTGGTGAAATTATTTCTCAATAATAATGTATTCGTGGAGGATTTTCCTCACTCAAAACTTGCTGTTAAGTATCCTTTTTTTCTGAACACTTCTCCCTCTATACTGCTAGGCACACAAACTAGACAAGGTTAAGCTTTAAGTCTGGGTGGATTCTGATATCTTGACTTCTGTGGATGTTTACCTAAATCAAGCTGTAAGCAATTCAAGAAAAGCATCTATCTTTGTGAAGCACAGTCTGTCTTCATCTGCTTCTTGACCCATAGTCTTTCAAAATATAGCTCCCTTCTCATTTTTCTTTGTGTGTCTTCCAGCCTTACTGTATTTTCCATTTCATTTCCTTCAACAGAGTGACTAAGCACCTCTTAAGGGTTAGTCTATGACATGGTCAGTTCATTTAAGTTGATAATTTCTGGGAGTTATACAGCTGGACTCATGTTTTTAAGTTTCCCTTTACCCCATAATTTTTTCCCTTGGAATGGCTCAAGGAAATGCACACAAACTAAAATCTGCATGTGGTTTTACTTGGAAGGCTGAACATGAGACATTGATCTATGTGTTTCTAGTCTGTTTCTACAACAAGAAAGTTATTTTGAATTCTGTACAGAACTTTCCTTACATATGCAAAAGGGAAGATAGTGGGCAATGACAATTTCAGCTAGTAAGCAATATGTCTGAGGAGTTCTGGAACATCACATTTATGAACTTTCCTCTTTCTGCCATCCAAATCTTCTTTTAAAGAAGGAATGTCCTTGGTGGTCATCCTTCATGTTCCTAAGGTGCATTTACTCCCAGAAGCTATCCCCATATTTTGTTCCAGGCTTTCAAGGCACATTAAAAACCATTAATTACTGCATAAACTGATGCAGCCTTTATGACTTTTGCCATGATTAAACTTGTCAATATTGAAGTGTTGGATTTAAGGGAGAGTGCCTGGGTTAAAATGCAGGCCAGGCTACTAGGAAAAAGAAAAAAGGCAGAGTGAAGGCAGGAGGTGTAGTCCTCTGCTGTCTCAGGTTGGGCTGGAGAGTTCAGGCAAGTTTAACTTTGATGTTGGACTCTCATGGTTGCTAAACTTTATGCCCACACTGATGTCAAGAGGATTATGTGTGAGGTTAAATTAGATTAATACGTGTTTACTAAATTGTAGCTTTGAACTCTACATGCTGCTGGAGAGCACGTGGACAATACTGTTGTGGGTAGCTGGAGTCACAATGCTGAGTCACAGCCCTCAATGAAAAAGAAAGAGCATCTGTTACCAGAAGGTGCTCTAACTGGGAGTAAAATAAAGTTCATCACAAAAGTCTAGTTTCTTGTCTCTGCAGAGTCTCCAGGCCCATTTGCTTCTAATTAAACCTGCTTTTCTTCACACAGCTGCAATTTCCAATCACAGTGCCCTGGGGCACCTGGGTGCTGACACCCCTCCTGTCTGTAGACCTCTCCCTGACCCAGCTCAGGAGAGCAGCCTAGCTGTTTGCTCAACTCTGCGGCCAGGGAAATCGCAGCTGCCTTTTCATTGGGAAGTAAGTGTACTTTCCTTATCTATACATCTGAGACTTTCAAGTAGTTTTTCCATGTGTTCCTTAGTTGATCAGGTTTATTCCGTATTGTGAATCTGAATGAAAATTTGTTAGCTGCTTTTGGTTCTTGGTCTGCAAACAAAGAGAGCTTGGCTATTTCTGCTTTAGTTAATCCTGCTAATTTGAAGTCAGCATTAAATGCTTGTTGGCTTCAATGAATCAAGAAAGCTTGTCTATTAAAGGATTTTCCAGGTTGTGCAGAGTCTCCAGAGGTTTTTTCAGTTAGTGTGCAAGAGTTGGCTTTTAATGTAGGCTGCTGTGAGATGGAGGAGGAGAAAACCCATGTCTGAAATGTGGTTTTTTTTTTTCTCCCAGAAAGGACTCAAAATAGCAATTTGTGGATTGGATGTGAAGTATGAAGAGGTTATCTGACTGACCTAGGATCACACAGGGTATCTGCAGCAGGACTGGAAAACAATTCACTGTCTTCTGGTGTGATGCTGCATCTACTGTTGTATGAAATAACAATGAACCCTTCAGTGACCTTTATTACAAAAACAAAGTCTTATGTACTTTCTTCCTTTTTTTCTGAGTTTTTGTAGGCTACTGTCACCATGTTCAGGGGGTGTTCACTGCCTCTTAAATCATGATTTATTAAGGTGATATTAACTAGTATCCAAGTGATTTGCACACGATTTTTTTCTTAAGAATTCATACGCTAAAATAATGATGTATTTGATTTTGAATGTTTATTAATGCAAAAAGCACACTTTTGAATCTTGAGTAATAAAGGTAGCCGAGTGTGTATATTCAACAAGAGCTTTATCGCTGTTTTCCTCAGTATGGTTTCAGAATAGCCCAGAACAAAAAGAGAGGCCTCTGTAACTTCCTTACAGCAGTCTCACGAGGACCAAATGAGGTGCGAGCCCTAAGTGTATCTGTAGTACAGTTATCAGATCCTGTTTTCCTTCATTAACCTTTGACCTCCAAATACCTGGGTTGAAAGTCCTGCTGAGACATGGCAATGTTGTTTGATAACACAAGAAAGCTCAAGGGAAGTTAAAACTGCACTCTCAGTTGTCACCACCTTGTTTGCCAAAGGCGTGCGATGATGGTCAAAGAGCAGGCGCTGAAAAACTGCAAGGATTTTTTCCAAGGAGAAGTTAAACATAAGAATAAGGGGGATGTGTCTGAAGGTCAGTTTTGCTTTGCATATGCGAGCAGTGCATTAGAGAGAACAGAAGTTAGAAAAGAGGCTCTTTGGCTGTCTAGATATCTGAGGAAATTGCAAGATTTACTATTTTCTGACCTACATTTGTGGTAAAATGTGTTTTTGTGGGCAAATTCAGACTTTGTTGTTGTTGTTAGTGAATGCAGTGTTAAAAATGCATATAAAATTGCTGTTATGGTAAACCAGCAAAATAGCAGTATCTTCATCACAAATCTCAGTTTTTCAATAGCGGTATCTTTGTAGCTTTTCCCCTTCCTCCTCCTCCTTCATGTTTGGGGATGTGGTTACCCCTAACCTCTGCATTACCAGTTTTGGCTTACTGCACTGGGGCAGCTGAATGGGGCAGTTCAGCTTTGTTTAGTGCCTACAAGGACAACTGTCTCAAATTAGGGAATCCCCAGGCAGGATGGCGCAAACGTGGCATCTCAGTGCTGTATTACTCTTGGTCACTTATTTTGGATAATGAGGATGTGTCCAGTACTCCACTTATTTTTGGATAATTGTAGAGTCCCCTTGGGCTCTATGACATGTGGTGTGGATTCATCTGTGGATTACCCTTTTTCATGTTGCCTACTGGACCAGTCAAAGCTTGAAAGCAACCAAGACTGGGAATCACAGTTAAAATCCAGTATTTGAGTCTTTGGGAGATACTGTCTTCTGATTTTTGTAAGCTTTGTTTTGTAATTTGCATCCCTACAATTTGAGTGAGGTGAGAACATGGATCTGGGTAATCTGTTTTCCAGGATTTTTCTTAAGTAGTCAGAACTGAAGTAATACTCGCCAGAAAGCATCAATACTCTTGTAGTGATTGTTTTGGAGAGGGTGTATCAAGCAGAACTCTTAAGAACTTCTTTCATATGACTACTCTTTTATCAAAGCTTCTCATTATCCAGCCATTCAGATTAATTCAGATTAACATACCATCAACTTAATTCTCTTCCATCTTTTTAAATTCTGTTGTGTTTTATCCTAGAATTAATGCACTGTGACTCTAAAACTCTCTTTATGTTCTGTTTGAAAGAGCAGATGTTTGGATGAAGATGTTCATGCAGTTAAGTCAAGCTCTGTAAATAGTTTATAGCAGTCACAAAAGCAGTGAGATTTGATACTGGATTAAACCCCAGAAGCTGCAGTTAAAACTCACTGAAGTTAAGGGGAGGGTTTCTGGTGGCCAGTTAATCCCTGTGTCTGCCCCAGTGTACGTGGGAGTTTAGAGTTTGCAGAATGGTGCGTGCCCTTCGTCAGGAATGAATAGCATGTGGTTTTTACAATGTGTTTAGCCTTCTTCACACACAGGAATGAGAGCCTAAGTACCTTGTCCCTTATCATATGTGTTTGTCCCTTACTTGTCACTGTGTCAATTGTCAGCACTGCTACTCTGGTTCATGTTTTAGATGGCCTCTTCACCTTTGACTGTTTAGTTGACATGTCTGCAAATATGATGCTTTAGGTAGAATTTCACATACTTGGAATTTAAAACAGAAAAAAACTTAGGGACAGAATGCAAGGCATTGAAATTACTTTTTTTTTCCCTTAGTTAAAAGTCCTTTTTGTGTTATATGAATGTAAACAAAAATATATATTTAAGCTTTAGCTCTTGGGCAAACCTGCTCAAGAAACATGAGAATAAATTGATTAACTTGAGTTCTCTTGATCTATCCTTAACACTGACCTAATTTCTGGATTTTTATTTGACTGGGTGGAGATTGATTAAACCCCTTGATTTTTCCTTCAATTTAGGGGGGAGTGTCTAAAATTGCCTTTCAAGTATAACTAGATCTGCACCTCTGAGTTAGCTTTTTTTGCGACTGGAGCTGAACTAATGTAATACTTGAAGTTCTGCATTCCTGAGCCTCGTCATCTACACCCAAAATCTGAAGATAAGACAAATAGTTTCTTCTCTCCCAGACTGACTACTGATTAAAAGCTGATTTCTACACTTTTATGTGTTACTCTGCAATGAAGGGCAAAAGGGTTTGTACTTGAGTCCAAGTAAAGTCTTTTGAATTTATTTATTTATTTGTTGAAAGAATGAATTATTATACTTTGTGAACCTATTTAAGCCTCAACTGTTTGGGGTGTTTTGTTTGGTTTTTTGGGTTTTTTTGGGGTTTTTTTTGTTTGGTTGGGTTTGTTGGGGTTGGTTTGTTTGGTTGGTTTGTTTTTTTTTTTGTTTGGTGGTTGGTTGGTTGGTTGGTTTTTAAACAAACCAACAACCAAACCTTACACAGTATGCAATGTGTCAAGCAGAAAAGTCCATTTAAAGAAAACACAATAATAAAAATCTCTCCCACGGGGATGAATATTCTTACAAAGGGCTGTCATTTGATGCTAACATGATTTTCCAGTGATCTTGAGTACAGAGAGTGAGGGAACAGTTTTACAACTGTTGTTGTAAACTGTCTCAACAAGTGCTTAAGAAATATGGTTTTTCCTCCCTTCCCAGTCAAAAGCTGATACTATTCACACACCCTTAGGGTAATTACATGAAAAGATATTTAGCTCCCTGCGGTGCATGTTGCTGTGGCTGAGGCGTTGGTGGGCAGGGTGCAGCAAGGCTGAGAGCGAGTTGGTTGAAGTTTCCTGGTTGCTTAAGGTGGGCAGAGAGATGGCAGAGCAGTATGAAGCAGTCATACACAGATGACTGTGTGATGGGAGGGACAGGCTAATAAATACATGAAACCCAGTGCAGTGATGTGAAGCTGTCCGGGTTGTTTCATATGTCCTCGCTCTTACACCTAACTTCAGAAACTCCAGGCCTCCTAAAAGTGCCAACACACCAGTTTTATATCTTCAACTGATACTCAAGTGTCTTGGCTCTCTATATATATACTGGGTGAACCTAGATGGGTTTATTTATAGTTCATTCTCTGCCCCACACCCCATCCCCCCTATTTTTTATCCTTACCAAACTTTCACCCTTTAAAGCCTTTCACGAATCTCGGGAGCAAATAAAAATTGTCTTAAAAAAGCAACAGCTTTGCTGCGAAGCTCTTGGTGTTGCTGATAAGCTTACCTCAGTTTTGGCAAGATCCTTGGAACAGGGACAGCATTAATTTTTGGCAATGCCACTAGTGCTTCTATCATGTTAAATGTAATCCCAGTGTGTTAAAGGAATAACTTCTCTGCTTAGTGCCTGAAGGAATTTTCTTATAATAAATAACGCCTCAGAGAGGTGACACTGGCGTAAGTAACTGGGAGAGAAATTCAGTTTCTGCTGCTCCCTCTGAAATGTGGGAGCGCTGGCACTCAGCCACCCTGGTAATGTGAGCTGTACAGAGGCTTATCTGAACTCTCCCCTGTGGAAAAAATGCACTTCTTTTTTCCTGCTTCATAAAATATATGATGTGAGATGTTCAACAGTGCTATCACCTTCAGTTGCATCTAAGGGAATAAAACCATATTTGAGTGATAGGATTGTGTGGCTGTTGGGCCAGAGCTCCAGAAACACAAGTGCCGAAGGACTGACCCCTATCTCCACCCAGAATGGGGACCAAATGCTGCTCCCCAACCCCATTTGGCACTGAGCCTCTCAAGCTGACATCTCATTTTAAGCTGTTGAATAAGCCTCCCGACTTCTGTAAGGTGGTTCTCAGCACAGAGATTAAATATGTGCTCAAATACCTTGATAGAGAAGAGTCATGATTTCCTTGGGAGCTCCTAGGAGGAAAGTGCTGGAGAGCGCATGCAAATGTGTGGTAGCATTGTATGGGGTAAAGTGGAACAGCACAGACCCACCGTGTCCCTTTCTTCAGCAACTCTGCTGCTTGCAAACTGCAATAGGGAAGTTTTGTAAGGGCATTGAATGCCCTCCAGTGGCAGAAATCAGGGAAATAGATCCATTCAGCTTGTTTTCCTTAATTGTTATGGAATTGATGTATACAGTGCAACTTCAATTTCTGGATGTGTCTGCTCACAGTGTAGTGGTGTGGTATTAGTGGGCATCTTTGTCTCCAGTCTTGAAGTTTACAGCAGCACACAGCAGAGAGCTGAGCCTCAGTCAAAGTCTTTAGCAATAGGTAACTTATAAAAGGCAATAGGCCTCAGGATATTCTTACTAACAAACCTGTGCCGGTGAAGGTCACATAATCAGACTGTCCAGCTTCTTGAGCTGCCTGTTAATACAGTTGTGTTTGCTCAAGCACATAACCAAATGGGGGTTGTAGCATCCAGCATGCTGAGCTGCCAGGTAGACATGGGGGGAGTGGGAAATGTGAGTCTGAATGAGTGAACCTCTTGTGCAGCAAGGATCCATGCAAGTAGTGTTTCATGCAACTGTGTTGCTTTTGTTGTTGTAATTTTTAAAGAATGCTTATTTGTGGTCAGAGAGATTAAGATATTTTTTGCTGGTTTATAATTTGAAAACATCTGTTAGATGACATCAAATATGCTGCAGTCTATTTCTGTGTTTGTCATGGAATAATCCTCATATAATAAAGAGGTGATGTGGGATGGAAATGTGCTTGATCACTGCTTTCGAAATTCAGAACAGGTTTATAAACAAATAAGAGGCTTTTATAACTGTAAGTCAAAACCCAGACAAGGGCTTGAATACCACCACAGTGCTGATCCTGATGTGCCTGTTTGCTGAAGTGGCTTCCTGAGACTGCACATACCTCCTGGTGTCTCAGCACTGGGGAGCCACAGGGCCTGTGCAGCAGGGCCAGTCACATCTATGTGAAAAAGTCCATAAATACTTCAGTCTTGTCTTGGGACAAACAATTACTATGGGGTCATTAGAGGAAGTGAATGCATAAGCTGTTAGCTCCACTGTTCCTGTGTCCCAGGTTTATCTATAGGGATGCATCAGTATGATCACGCTCTTTGTTGGTGGGGACTTTTCCCATGTTTTAGCTTGTTTTGCTAGCCTTGTATCTAGTCCCCAGCTTACTTCCAGTGTAGGCCAATAGCCTGGAAGTGGGAAATTGGCCTCAAGGACTGAGTCCTGCCCAGTATGTTTTCACTCTGAGTTGCACCAGAATTTAAACATCTGGAAATCAGATTACCATGAGCATCTTCAAAAACAAAATTAAGGAGTGCTTTGTGTTTGTTTGTTTTCCCCATGTGAAGCACAGCCCTTAAAAATATTCTGGAAATAATCACCTCAGAAAGGGCTGGTGCTGATTGTGTCTTTTGTCTCTGGTTGCCCACTACCATGTCCAGTCTGGCTCCATGCTTGATTATTTTGCGCTGGAAAGACCATGGTCTTGATCAAGGCCTTTTCAGTTGTCTTTGATAACTTTACATTGTTATTTACAACACTTACTGTAAGTCTTCACTCAGAACAAAAAGATGATACCCTGAGATCTAAATTAATATTTTTGGGTGATACAAGAGGCTGCCATTTTGGAAAAGAGATTCAGCTGCACTGCATGTACTATGAGAATATTGACACAGGAAAAAAGTTATTTGTACTCTAAATGACCCTGGATATTGTCTCTGGAAGTACTGTTTTTCCAGAAAGGATTTTCTGGGTTCATCATCATTTGGTGATGGCCCAGGAAAGAGTGAGATTAGAAATTGATGCAAGTGTTGGTGCAGGACATGTGAGTCAGTTGTAAACTGGGGCAGGTTTGCTATATAAGCTTAGTACGTGTTACTTGGTATTTCCCATGTCTCCCTGGATGCCTTTGTACAACCCACTACAGAGGGGTTTACTATTTAACCACCCATCACTTGTGAGGATTACACTTAAAATATCTGTAGGAAAAAGACTAATAATGTTCATATTATTTATGTTAGTTCTTGAGTGCACTAAGGGGTCTGTCTTCCGTCCTAGTGTTGTTAGGTGGTTGATTTTATACTTCTTCAAATATTTTGCTCAGTTTAGCAAGCAAATATGAAAAGGCATTTTTTATTTTATTCTAGGAAATGCAATAAATTATTGGATTAAATAAAAGAATTACCAGAGATATTAATCTAAAACACTGGTCATCCTTCTTTTGATTTAAATTACTTAGCAAAATTGATAAAGATATTAAGATGTGTATAGACTTAGAGAAAAAAAAAGTTTTGCTTTTTATGAAAAAATAATTTATTATTACTTTTTTTTCCCTTTGAGGTTAGTATTATGAACACATAACACATACAAATGTATATGAAGACAAATAATATTATTAGTAATTTAAGAGCAGAAAAGGTCCTCAGGTAAAGAAAAAACATTTTTCTACTTTCTTCAGATTGGTTTCAAAAGGGAATTTTCACTGTGATCCAAACAATATTTGTCTGCTGTTGAAGGCTGTCACAGTAGAAGTCATAAGCAAAAATGTTCTTCTCAGGATGCTCTGACAGAGCCTATTTTATGCTCATTTGTGGAATGTTAAGTCTTCAGTTTCAAACACAAGTTATAGCAGCATGTTCATTCTGCACAACTCAAATAATACAAGTGTCTCAAAAGTAATTCCTGTTGACTTTCTTGTTGAAAACTCATGTTCTCAAACTTCATCAGTCAATATTGCCTTGTGTGCATTTGTGTGTATTGACAGGGTGACAAGCTAAGAGGAGAATGTGAGCTCATGTTGACACAGTGTTACTCTGAGGAAAAGGTACATACCTGCTGGGAAGAGTTGTGGTTAACAAAAGAAGTGGTGTTCAACACCATTAGTCATTTGAAATCAAGTACCACAGTGAATTTGTTCAAGCAGCAGATCAGCAGCCTCCTGTGAAGTCCTGCTGCATCATTCACCCTGATCTGACTGGGCTGGGTGAAGTAGTAAAAGTAGTGAAACCAGAAACCTTTAGCTTGTTTGGTCCCAATAACACTGTCTACGTCCTGCCTCTGGCAGAGACATGGTGCAAGGCTTTCAGGTGATGGCATCCCTGAAGGTCACTTTTTTCTGGGGAGTGTTAGGACCACTGACTCTGCTCCCTGCAGCTGAGAGGGAGAATGTGGGCTCTGAGCATTGGCTGGATGACAGCTGAGTACCCTTTGGCTCTAACCCTGCTAAGCCGTGGTTCCTGGACCTCAGGACTCCTCCTCTAGCATTGACCTCCTGTTGACAGGCATGTCCTCCCACAGATTGCTCAGACAGCTGACCCTGTCCTCAAATATACCCTATGCCTGTGTTCTCTGAAACGGTGACTTGGGGGTTAGTGGGATTAGTAAAGTCTAAGGAAGTTTTAGTGAGTGCTTATCTATATATCAAGCCAGCTTCAGGGTCATGCTGGGACCCTGATGCCAAAGGTTATGTTGACCCAGAAAGGGTCTGGAGTACATTTAAACTCCTGTGCACTCAGCTCACCCATGTATTCAGATTAATAGGGCAGCTGCAGCAACACTGAGTTTTGAACACAGGGGGTTTCATTCCTGGTTTAATGTTTGTGCTCATCACTGTGATAGCCATCTCTCGCACAGTTTTGTGGTTTGTGATGTTTCCCTTGCCCTGTACTGAGCAGTGTTGTGGCCCTTGCACAAGCCCATGGTTCAGCATCTGTGGGCAAGAGTGTACAGGGTACCTTGAGTGGTAAGAGGAGGTCTTGCTCTTTCAGATGTTGCTTGCCCTTCAGTTGTGTTGTTTTGTTTGGTTTTGTTTTGTTTTTCTCTTTACTACTGTTCTGAAACATGCCCTATGAAGGAAAGGAATCCATGAGCTCATGCCACTTCTATGTTCAACCACCCTTTTTGACAAAGTGCTTTTCCCCCTCCAGAATGAGCAGTGAGGGATGCGTTTATGAGAGAGGATAGCTGTGCATGGCAGCAGAAAATCTTAGCTCATCCCATATCTCCTTTCCTAAACAAGAGCCTAAAAATATGGCCAGAATCGCTCTCTGCAAAACATAGAATATGGCTCCTTGCTCACACAAAAGCTGACTGGAGCTATGCCTCTGATCAAAAGGCTTTCAGATTTATAGACCATGTGGACTAAACAAAAATACTTGGAAGGAAAAATGAGGCTTTCAATGATTATTGATTTTTTTTTTTTTTTTTTTTGCCTTACTCTGGACAAATAAACCTGCAGGTAAAAAGAGAATAGAAACATGTTTGCTCAGATGAGACATTTGATCTGATAGGGAGAAGCGGTTGCAGAGCCAGACTCGCCCTACGTGCTGTCTAATCTCCAGGAGATCTGGGCTGCAGATCAGACTCATTAGTCAATCCGTAACCCTGAGGAAGCCTCCTGTTAGGAGGTCAGAAAGGTTGGAGAACACTGTGACAATGCTTACTAATGCTTACTGTGCACTGTGGTGACTTTTTCAAGTTGAGTTCAAGACTTGGACACCCCATTTCTAATTTACAGAAGCCAATGCTTATACACCAGGTCACCAAGTTTATAGTGGTAACAGGAGAGTCTAATTTTCTTTCATGCTTGGGATTTAATAGCTGCAGATTTTTTTTCTGCTGTTGCTAACACTGTATCTGGTTCCCCTGTGGAGTAAGCAGCATCATGCCCAGCCATTACCTCCCTCTCCAGAGTAGAGAGTAAATTGCTGGGGGATATCCCAGTGTAGGAGCTCCAGAAGAGCAAAGACTGCAAAATGAAGCATCCCATTAGGAGCATGGTGCCATCACCCACGCACCCAACCTCCCTAGAATTCACACTCAGGAATTACCTCCAGGGGAAATCCATATTCCTACCTATATTCAGGTGGGGGAGCATTGAGCCAGCTTGGTGCACACTGCAAATCACTACCAGACTAGGAGAATTACTTTGCTGCTAAGTTAGTATGTATGACCAAAACTGACCTAAAGACCTTGGCTTCACAACAGAAACTGCATCCTTCATCATACTGAGATTTGGTTGACTCCTTGCAAGTATAGGTTTCTTTAAAGTACTAATGGCAGAGGTTACCTGCAGTGGGGTAATGTGAGTTAAGAAACTCCATCTGGGTTGCTGAGGCTGTGGGCTTTTTCTGAGCTGCTGGATGGAGTGCCTGTCTTGATAGCTGCAGCAAGAACTGAGGACACCTTAGTGTAGGGGAAATGAAACAAAACAGGTACTTGGTGCTTGGCATATAATCCAAGCAGTACATAATATTAATGAGAGTCTTATCCACTGGCACTGGTGGCTTTGGGTTCAGCCCCACACAGAGAAAGTTCAAGGACACTGCTTGCTCCATTTTTCTTTTGTTTTTTTTTTATCTAATGCATTGGTCTTGGGAGGTCTTTAAATGCCTGCTTTGGTGAAACAAAATATTTTCAGTGCTGTGTGTAGTCCTTCATATCAGCCAAAATAGGCCACTCCACTGTATTTTTGAGGAAAAAAATTGTCAAAGCTACTGAAAGTATGTATATTTCTAAGTGGCTATAGGATTTTCATTCTTCTTTAGGTAAAGATTTTACCTTGAGGTCACGAACAGCACTTCTCATTTGTGATTTCTGCAGTAGGTACTAGAGGCTTGTCCTGGCCTGGGCAGCACTGGTTTTCCTGTGGGGTCAGCAAGTGCTCCTGCTGCAGGGAGAAGATGCTGGGAGCCTCAGCCACTTGCAGGTCATCTCTGTCAGCAAGTGATCCCACAAAGAGCTGTTGATGCTAATTTGATTAAAAATAATTGTGTTATGATTAAACAAATCCATATCTCTTTCTAACTCAGGCCTCTATTGTTTCTGGGCTCACTCCACTTTTGCAGTGGGCAACAATGATAATGGGAGGGAGACAAGCCAATGGGAGGAACCTAGGCCAGAAACCCAGCTCACTGCAGAGAGAGATGGGCAGGACAAGCTGCTCCTAATGTGCAGCTCTCTGGGAACACCCTTGGTCATCTTTAGTTACCCCAAAGTAATTTTGCAATTTCTTTGGGTTAAACCTGTCCTTGCAACAGCAGCCAATGCTGGAAGACTTGCTCCCCTGAAGAAGGCAGGAGCCTGCAAGCACCTTGGGAGCTGCGTTGCTGCCCACACACCTGGGCAGCTGCCTGAACAGCCCCTCACCCCGGGTGGTGCCTGGCTCTAAGGCTCTGTGGAGGATATGTACACTAGCAGCCAGAATAAACCATTCCTTCTCCAGTGATACAGCCATAAATGGAAAAACCTGAAGGGAACGCAACTAATCTATCCTAATTTTTTACTGGAGTTCTGGTTCCCTGAAACATCTTAGGTCTATTTGTGAGGGTACTGCTGGCAAGCCAGGATGGTGAAGATTTCCTCCCCCTTCATGAACTGCTTTGAACAGTAACATAGAAAATGTCAAGGAGAATAACCCAGCTGGGAACATTAGTATTAAGTGGAAAACTTTCAGGGGGCTTTTCAGCTCCTTGGCACAGTAATGTGATAAATCATCCATAAAGTGCTTTTCCAGCAAACATGGCTCTACAATGTGTGATGCATCTGACAGCAAACATCTGTGGGGGCTGTAGCAACAACATGGTCTGTTTTTTCCTATCGTATTAGTTTACCTTACTCATCTGATGGAAATGAAATTCCCCCGAACCTTGGCTTCCCCTTGGCTGCTGTGCTTTCCAGCTGAGTGTCCTCCATCTCATACACCATGGGGCAGGCTGACTCAGGTGCCACTAGCTGGGGGGGGGAGGTAGGGCTGGTGCAGGGCTTCTAGCCTTGAGGGGGGTTGTGGGGCGTGTGGGTGGAACTGAAGATTAAACTTTAATTATGAGAATTTAACTTGGCTCGACTTGAATTGGGTTGTGGGTTGTGTCCTAAAAAGGGAACAGGACTTAGGGTCTTCTTCCAGCTAGGGCAAGGCTGTAATCTCACCAGCCATACTTATTCTTACTGGACCTTAGTGGACCTCTCATAAGATGTTGATCTCATTACATTTTCACAAATTTCATCTGAATTCCCATAAAAGCAGCTGAACACTTGATATCAAAGGCCCCACTGTAACCACAAGTGTAGTCCTGTGTATTACCTTTTGGTCTTCATGTAGTTCCCATAAAAAGAAGATGCCTTTGTGCTTTAGCTTATGTTCATATTGCTGCTGCTATGAGGTTACAAACACTTAAGTCCAGGGAAAGAAACTCAAACTACCAATCTGCTAGGCTGGTTAAATCCTGCAGAGTGGGAAAGGAGCAATTCCCACAGCAGTTGTCACCAGAACTGGACTCTGAAATACATGGGATTACTCCTACTCCTGTGCTGTATTTTCTTACTTAAAAAGAATTAATCTGACAAAAAAACCCCCACCAAACCCAGCCCCCCCCGCCCCCCCCCCAAAAAAACAACCAAAAAAACCCCCCACAAACAAACAAAAAAAGAAACAAACAAACAAAAAAAACCCCCACCAACAAACACAAAACAAGTCAGAAGTAAATCCTTAGATCTGGTGATGAGTGAAGTGCTTTAGCTACTCATTATAAAAGTTTTAAAATTGTGCTTTTAAAATAAATAATGGTGGAAATAATGGCAATGGATAAAAAGTGAACAATGCATAAAGCATATTGCTTATAAATAACAATATCCACAGCTAGAGAATCTAGTGGATTGCATGACTGTGGGCAAAGGAATGGTGTGTGAGTGCAGGGGAGTGATGAAGTCAAGGAGAAGCTGCAAATACAACATTACACAATACAATTGCCTGTTTCCTTGCAGGGCGTGCCTGTAAGAGAACCACTGCCACATGGTGTCGAGGAAATGTGAAAGTATTAGGAAAGGCTCTTTCTAAGTCTTTGCAGTTGCCAAAAAGCACACATCACGTGATGTGTCTGTGTAGTGTTTGTTTTTCTTGGCAATCTTGTAGAAGAGCCAAGAAAATGAATGGGGAGGGTTTTTCCTCCAGCCTGCCCTGGTCTAGTGTATTTACTTGTCAAAGCAAACACAAAGTTGCAAGGAAGCAATGTGGAAAAACTTCAGTCCTGAACAGGGTATTGAAGACAGACTGGAGACAGCTATGGACCTGGGGGGTTAGAAATGAGAGGATTGTGTCCTGCTGATTCCTAGATGTGCTGTATGGAGTTAACCAGCTCCTCTTGTCACAAGCAATGTTCCAAAGGTATTCTGCTGCAGAGCCTGCTGCAGCAGCCTGCTCCTCGCCTACTTCCTTTCAAGGGCATTATATGGCCCTTAGCACATTTTTGTAACAACATTCCATTTTGATTACAGAAAAAAAAGCAGGTCAAGATTTCAGAAATTGATTATGACATACTCTGAAATGCTGTATCTCCTCTGTGTCCATTGCTCTGTGATCTTTGCTGCTTTGAATGCTTCCAGAAATAACTTGAAAGAGAGGCACAGCTTCATTATTGCCAACACGAGCAGTTATTGATCTAAACAACTGCTTGGAAAGAAAGGATGATAGAGAAACCACGCTCTGCTAGCCACATGTTTAGACCTTCTGCCTTGTTTTGCTTGAGCTAATAGGGAAAGGCATGTATTGTGGCAAGGCAACAGAGAAAATCCACTGCCTGCTTTCAAGTTTTTGGGCACTATTACATATTAAAAAAAAAGTTATCAAAACTGCGTAAAATTTTACTTCAAGTACATTTTGCTAACTGAACCTGCTCATATCCTGCAGAATACCCCAAAGCAGCTCCTAATCCTTTGGTTAACCAGATGCCCTTCACACAATACAGAGCAGCCTTGAGGCCACTCTGAATTGCTGTGGCTCTGCTGAAGATCCTCCTTAAGCAGCCCCAGAATACAGTAGCTGGTCTGTTGCTCCAGCTGCTTTTTTTTTTCCCCAGTACCGTGGTGCAGGAGATGTTGCAGGAGACTGGGAGATGTGCATCTCCCCTCCATTGTGCCTCCAGGAACTGCAGTACACTCTCCTTCCCCCACCTTGGTCCTTACAGCACCAGGGCAGAAAGAGTGGCTGCAAAATGCCCTCGCTCCCTTCTCTTACAGTTTGTCCCATATTCAAAAATGAGATTGGTTCTTTCATGCTTTCGTTAAAGTTTGATGCTATTTTCTATAGTGATGTCACTAGAACCCTGGCTTTGGCAATTTCCTTTTCTGGACTTTAATCAGATGTTGTGTAGAAAAATAGGTTTTGTATGAGCAATTGTGATTAATTTTTGTTTTTGTTCTAATGTGGGGTGGGGTTTTTTGTTTGTTTTAAAGATTTTTGTGCTCTTTCTGCATCTCAATCTTTACTATCTTTTTTGTGCTACTGGACTGGCATAACAAGGTGGGAGGTTCTTTTGCTGTAAGTTTAAAATGTGCATGTAAAGTTTATTTATTATGTTGGCTTTTACCAAAACTGATTTCAAGTTTCTATCATGAAACTTTCAAATATGAACTTTCCCTAAACTGTCAGTTAGCTGTATGAATGTGTAGATGAGAATAAAAACTCTTTTTCTTTAGGGAGTATTTGAGACAACATTGCCAAGTACTTTCTCTGATTTGTGCCAGAGAAAAACATGGTACAGAATAAATACATATTTTCCAGGAGTAATATATTGCACATGCGATGAAAGGCTGCATTTAATTTGCTGTGAATTTATAGAAGTGTGAATTTTAAGCAGCAGTGTGTGCTCTATACTCTGTCAATTTGTACATTAACTTAGAAATTGAATGTATTTTAGAATAAGGATAAGTCACAAAGTGATCATTATTTTAATGAGGATAATTACTTCTTCAACTTACAGTAAAATGAATACGACAAATAAACCCGAAAGTACCAATGGAACTTGAGCTCATGACTAAATGTCTTTTTGCAAGGAGATACTAGATGAGTGTTAGGAAGCAGCTGGCACCTGCATTTCCCACTCCTGCAGAGCTGAGTCTGTTGGCCATAATATTTTCTCATCTTTTACTCCACCATCAAGTCAGTGGGAACTCTGTTTAAAAGGTGCTGGCATGATGTGACGCCGGGACAGCAGCAGGACATCTACTTTGCAGATAGTTATAGAAATACTCTGTTTTCTCAGTATGGCTATAAGGGTATGCAAAGGTGTTTATTAAATTTGTGATATAGATAGTAGCTGGATCCTAGAGCTTGAGCAGAGAGTTTGCAGCCAGAAGTTTTGATTGTGCATCAGGTTTGTGTGGGTAGCATGACCCTTTCCCAGTTAAATTTGGGTATTGTGCCATAGCTCGCAGAGGCATTGCAGGGATTAGGTTTTGCTTGTTCAGGACTTCACATTTCCACTGCTGAACGGTTTTTACTATTATTTGTACTTCATTCTGCATGAAATACTTTGCTGAATGTACAGTGGCTTGAATTATGCTTATATAAAATACTAAAGGATTTATATGCTGCAAATTGCATGCAAGCAAGGTGATTGTGCTGTTGGGAACTTGGAGCCACAGCACTCCTACACCTGCCCTTCTTGGCTGTGCACATGCCAGTAATCTACAAAGCTGCCTTTAAAAAAAAAAAAAGTTATTTATTTAACATTGATGCTACATATTTTGGGGAAATGGGGACAGTTCAGGAAGTTGTGGATATATAAAGTATAATCTATCTCAGGCATAGATTTATGAACTTCAGGCCTCTCTTGTTTGAATTTTCAATAGGGCATACTTCATGGACAAAAAATCCCAGTAGTGTAAAATTGACAGGCTTGATTAATTTTCTTGGTATTTTTTAAATTATTTTTGTTTTCCCCACAGCTGGTTTAGTTGTATTTTAACTATATGTTAAGTATATGGGATGAACCTGAATGCATCCAGGTCTAATAATATTTACAAATATTTGTAAATAACAATAAATGCTTCATATCTGTGTGCAAGATGTTGTGTGTGAGATTACCTACAAGCCCAAAAATGTAATCTGTTCAGTAATAACATTTAATAAACAGAAATTTTAATGAAACAATGTTTAGAGAAATACAGAATAAAAGCAGAAAATATCCCTTCCCTATTAACCATTGATCTAAACCCCAAGATGTCTTGTTTTAAAAATGGAAATCTTCACTTGATTGTTTTATGGGAATTTATCACAGTTAAAGCACAGCAGTACTACTGGTGTCTTACAGAACATAGGTATCAACCTTCCCTCATCTTTCCCCCCTTTTATAGCAGATGTAAAAAATGCTTTCCTCTTGTACTTGATGTAACAAAACCACTTCTCTGTCCCATGCAGAGTCAGTAACCACCTCTTGTGCTTTCTGGTTTCTAGCTGCCAAACAGCATCAGCATTCCTCCTCCTGACTTTGCTCAAAAGTCTGTCTGTTCTGCAGATCTTAATATCATCTGCGCAGCATCTGATGGGATTTCTGACCCTATCTGCCACCTCTGCACTGAGATTTATTTCTGTTCCTACTGCAGAGGACAATTAATATTATTAATTGTCTGGTAGCTTTGTCATTTCTGAGCTTGTGGTCTTAGAAATGTGAGAAAAATTATTTGCGGCTGTGACAGTCGTCACATGTACAACACAATATACAGAATACACCACCTGTTTGTTGAATGAGATCATGTATAAAAGTGTTCTACCTAGAAAGGTGTATATATAAAAATAACTCCAAAGCAGTGGTTGTTTATCTTGATAATTAATTTTAGTTATGATTTATGTAATAAAAAATGTCTTTCTGAAAATAGAGGTGCTGTTCAAAGCAAACCTTTAGTAAGTAATACTGCAAGCTCTTTATTGATGCTGCCATTCAAGATTTCTAGGGAGGGTAGGTGTACTTGTAGAGGCAAAGGCAGACATGGTGATACCCAGTCAGCCCAGAAAAGTGACATCTTTCAAGCCATTTTGCACACTGATTTTAAAAAGCAAATAAACTGACAGAGGTAGCAGTACATTTTATAGGTTGAAAGACCAGGGGCACAGATAAAGCTTAAATTGTTACAAATAGATTCTTAGCATACAGAACTCAAAAATATATTCATGATGTTGGTTTCTGAAAAGAAAACACAATTTCAAAATTTTTGTGTTGTTGTTGAGGTTAGACAATCTAGGTTTAGCTCATTCTAGTTAGAAGAAAGCTCAGTCTCTATTCAAGACCCTCTTCCTGAGGAGACGAAGCCTTGACAAGACCACATCCCAGTCTGCATAGGCACCTTCCAGGTGGCGAGTCACTTCTGATCCCGATGAGTAGCTTTGGCGACCGTGAAGCACACGCCAGTTATCAAATGTCACTATGTCTCCTATAAAGAGATTGAACAACGTTTAATATTTGGTATGCTGATTCCTTCAAACAAATAACATGGAGGTAGGTTTCTATCAACATTTTGACCTCTGCTTCTTTTCTTGTATAACCAGGAGTTAGAAAGTGGAATGGTAGGGGAGTCCCTGCTGAGATGCAGGACATGGCCCTGAGGTCATGAGTGGAAAGGCTACTACAGCAAATCCACAGGAAGGATAAAAAGGGGTGAAACCCACAGGGATGATTTTTATTTGTCTGCTACTATTTGTACTATACACACCCTGCATTACTATTCCTGTTAGCATAATTTTATGAGAACAAAGTCAAGCCACTGAAAATTAGGAAATCACATAATTAAGGCTAGCATGCTGGGTTTTTTCTTCTCCCTTGTGTGCCACCATTATGAAAAATATCTAATTAAATAAACTTACAGTCTTTCTTTTCTTCTCCCCAACCCCTCTACCACCATTTGGGAGCATAAATTGATGTGATGGATGATACTGTTGTGATGTGAAGTACACTGTTTTACCATTTATTATGTGACCTTATAAATTATTTTATTGTATATTCCCAATAGAGAGAGATTAATTTCCTCATAGACATTTTAAAGACAACAGCGTCATAGTATATGAGGCAGTCAGATACACTAATGAATTTACTTTTGTAACATCTTTTTAGAGATGAGGGACTATTCATATCTTTATTTTATAGCTGGGGAATGAAAGAACAAAGATTAAGGCCAAAGTAGCTAAATATACGCACAGACTGACTTTTAAAAAGTAAAGGGTGTTTTTTTCAGCATGTTTTACATTCAAAGAACAGCCCTGTACAACTCTAGCTGAAGTTCAGAGCACTTAGTGCTTCTGCAAATCTGCCTCCAGATGCCTTGCCCGTGCCACCCAGAAAAAGCTGCCCAGCAGCAGTGGCCTTTGGTAACTCATCTAGCATTGCTCTGGCATTCAGCACCTAAGCAAAGACAGTAACTGAATTCCCTATGGCATTGTTCAGCTCCCTTCAGTGTTATGCACATTATGCATCTGTGTCATCTTTGAGATGCTCTGCAACTCCTGCAAACCTTGGGAAAGTTCCCCAGTAACAAATTGAAGTGTCGTAAAGAAAGATGGATCATTTGGCTTAATGTCTGTACTATGCATCAAATGAAGCAGAGGAGCAAGTATGTGATTATGTATCATCTAATGAGCAGATACAGAACTGGGATAGCACAGCAGTCCTACACATATTTCCCATCTGTGGTACTATTTGGATTGTTTAGCTTGGAGAAAAGGAGGCTCAGGGGAGACCTTATCACCCTCCACAACTACCTGAAAGGAAGTTTTAGAGAGGTGGGGGTCGGTCGGTCTCCCAAGTAACAAGTAATAGAACAAGAGGAAATGGCCTTAAGTTGTGCCAAGGGAAGTTTCTATTACAAGTGAGGAAGAATTTGTTTAATAGAAAGGGTTATCAGGCACAGAATGGCTTGCCCAGGGAAGTGGTTGAGTCCCCATCCCTGGAGGTATTATTAGCTGTGTAGACTTAGTGCTGAGGGATATGGTTTAGTCAAGGTCTTCTCAGTGTTGGGTTAATGATTGGACTAGGTAATTTTAAAGTCTTTTCCAATCTGGGAAATTCAGTGACTCTGTGATTGATGTGACAAGTTAAAGTTTCCTATAGGCTATGGGCTTTTAATGTAGTGTAAAGATATATTTGCCTAACTGATAGACTCTATTGTCTCCACGCCTTTTTTTTTTTTTTTTTTTTTTTTAACAATGGCAAAAGATATCTGTGAGATGAATTTAATGATGCAGTATGAAATAAAATAGGTGGCTGAAGGACTAAAATTTCTTCTCAATACCAGTGCTAACAATTCTCAAGTGTCTTGACTATTAGGAAAAACATGAAAAAACATTGCAAAGAGAAGCAACTGACCTGGTTTCAGCTTGTAAGTAAACTTGTGTTCTGCACTGTTTAATAAATCATCAAATTCCTTTAGAGCTGCATAAAATGGCCTCACATTTTCAGCTGGTATGTCAAACACTGTGTCTCTTGTTGCATTATTATAATTGATGCGAACTGCTTGGCCTCTGGAATCCACACTATGAAAAAGAAGGAAAGGAAAAGGAATGTATCGTGTTGTTACTGAAACATTTTAAGATGGTTAAACAGCAACTGAACTCTCCTGCTGGAATGTCAGTATGTTTCTATAGTGAAATTCAGATTGCTATTGGGTTGGATTTTCATAATTAAGCCTAACTAGGAAAAGGGATAATCAGGAGAAAGACACTTGAACTTGCTCAAAAATCTATATTCTATACTCTTTTTAATTGTAGAATAATAAACTTTTTAAATTCAGAAGAGATTGTGAACATTGGCATTTGATCTTTTTATCGTGTATAGTTTTTAATCTAAATGCTTCAAATTATGACCTCTCTTTGGCACAATACAGATGTACATGGGCTGGAATTTAGTAAGACCCAGCTGCTTTTCCCCTGTATCTGCACCTAGGAGCTGCTCTAACTCCCACCACTTTTTGCTGGTGTGTGGCAAAACCAAATAAGGAAAACTATTCTGTGGTGGTACAAAGCACAGAGCAAGTCATACACTGGCAAAAAAAAAAAAAAAAAAGAGAATAAACCCCACCCCAAAACCCCAAACCAAGTACAGACCGAGTTAAACCAGTGTTTCCCCACAAGGTGGCAGGAGCAAACCTTCTGCCAACATGCACTCGCCATACAACAGGGGTTTGATTTGTCGATGTTGAAACTACTCACTCTATAATCCTTTGTTTACATTGCACAGCAAACTCACAGTAGTCAATCCCAATATCTGTATAGTCTACAGCAGTAGAGGACAGGATCTCATACGCCTGAGGATTTTGTTTCTTCAACTTTTTGGATACATGAAATCCATCTACAACTTCACTTTCACCTCCTACAGCTGTTTGCTTTATGCAGTGGAGAAGCTGAACCTAGAATGAATTAACATCTCATTACAAAAAGAATTAGCTTGTATATTTAACAGTTCATTAGTATCAGTTCCCTCATATCTGTGGTTCTGTTTATTTTTTACAGTGAAAGACTGATTTCCCTTTACTGCAGCTTCACAGAACTCTGCCACTACCGTCGCAAAGGCGGAAAAAAAAAGTTACGTGTTCAGAAATCCATCCTGTTTGTGATATATTCTAATGCTTGCAGCCTGTGAGTCAACTGCAAAGCTCTGCTCTCGCTTCTTTGCTTTGAATCCCTCTTTGCAGCCGTCATATAACTTTAAATGCATTTCAGTCTTATCTCAACAAGGAGGATTAGCTTTCTCTTGCAGAAACAAAACTCGCTGTGAATCATCTGCTCACAGAGGGGAAAAGGTGGCTGTCATAGGAGGCAACAGGCCCCACGTCTCTATGATAAAGTAGGATTAAGACAGTTTCATTTCACTTCACAGTGAAATTACCAAGGTGTAAGATGGAGCAGAAAGCCTAAACTGGGTTCTTTGTAGCACCAGTGTAACTTTGAGCTGCTGACACAGGCAGTAAAAGTCCCCGTGGTACTGTAGCTAACACAAAGTGTAATCATTCATCTCAGCCAAATGACACAAAATACACATCGTACCAATGGTAACAGTGTTCACCTTTCCCTTCCACAATGGTGAATTATTTCTGAGACCACTAGGAGAAATTATTTTAAAAGGTGACAATAGTCTGAAGTATTTGGTAGTTGCTTGTGGACAAATCACACTGGCCTTTTATTTCATTACAGAAACAACTGATACAAACTACTCTGCAACATTAGAAGGAGAATTTTTATAGATGCAAACTTTACCAGGGTTATCTTTGTTCCTGTGTACCTATTCCTACTACTTTCCAGTTCTCTGGTGAATTATGGCTATGGGAAGACATATTTTCTGTGCTTGTTGTCCAGCTTTACAGAATGTTCCTTTTTTCGTCTACTGTGAAAGGGCAAATAAGTGTCTAACTTCAATTCGCAGAAAACAGACTAAAACATCATATTCACATTTCTTCTACTATGTTCCCCTCCTGAGGTGAACAGATGAACTCTAAAATATTGCAACTTGACTATAGCATTTAAACACCTAACTCTCTGAATATAATGCAAGCAGTATCAAAAGCACAAACACTAATGTTTTTCATATGATAATATTCTCAATGCTTTGTGAATTTAATTTAATTTAAAAAATATGGGATACACAATGGGCTTGTTATGCAGAGCTTACATTATAATATGTATTTTGTATACCCATGTATGTATATAGATTATGATATGCAGGTTAAGGCATATTTATTTTTACATGGCTCTTTTAAGACAAACTTCAGAGTCACTGAATGCTAACCATATTTCAAACTATAGGAACATTTCTCTATCCCCTTCTGTGTTGGGAAAAAGTCATTAGATTCACCTTACCCCAGGTGGATGCTGCAGAACAGGGTAATCAGTGTGAAAACATAGTTTCCCAGTTGTATAAGCCACATTGTTGGCATCTGCTTTGTCTTGCACTTGCCAAGTTGGCCTTTATCATGAAAGGAAAAAGAGAAATCATGTTAAAACAGCCAGCCAGTGTACCAGACAGTACACACTGAAACTGTGAAATCACAGTACAAAACAAGCACTCCATCTTTAAAAATATTGTAAAGTTATAAGGAAATAATGATTTAGCAGTCCCACCCCAGCAAAGAAGCCTTTTTCTCCAGCAGTCCTATATTCGACTAGAAACTTGTGTGCTGAGGGACATCTGGTCCCAGTGCAGTATCTACAAGAATGATGGCTTTCCAGTGGCGGTACTTTGCTGAATGCAAAGATCCCTTGAAGACACCAACCAAGAGGTATCTGCTAGGAGAAATCATTAGCTTATTACTGAGGCTTCAGAAATAAGAGAGTGAAAGTTGTCCCATTTCTTTTTATCAACCTTCCCTTTCCCCCTGCCTGGTGGAGCACATTATCGATGAAATACAAAATTGTTAAAAGCTATGTAACTTTTCCCAAAAAATATTTTTAAAGCTTTATGATCTTAGAAAATAAAGAGTATCCTTTGCAGGGGGGGTCTTTTCTGTAACTTCAAGACTTGCTGCTAAAGGAAAATGTCCTGATGAAAGACTTTGTAACGTCTTCACTTTCTCTTCTCTCTTTTGTTACATAATTTCTGTCTTGAAATTTGATAAAATTCAGTAAGAATATGAACTGACAACTGCAGGGGGGGAAGGCCTTAGTAATATGACAAAGACATGAATATATCATGTTGCAGCACAATCAGAATCTGTTTTGAGTAACACACCATTCAGGAGAATTTAAGACATTCTGTTTGTATAGAGTTCATGTGATTGAAGACAGTCCCTCAGCAGATGAATGTTACAGACCCAGACGTTTGTCTGGAAAAGTGTAAGTCGCCATACGCAATCTGTGTAATCACAGGAGCATAAGTGATTGCAAAGACAATATGAAACTCATTTTCCCTTGTGAAATACTAGGCACCAGACATATTACGTTTGAGAGGGTCTGCGTCTAGCATTACTTATTAATAGCTTAAAAAGAAAATAGGTTAAAGAACGTGCAGACAGAGATGATTAGATGTAGTCCAAACACTTTTGTTCTAGGAATGGCATTTAGTATAGAAAATATGCAAAATGCTAAAACTAAATTTCTGAAATTGCCAGGGGGAAACTCCTCCTGAATATTTGCAAATGTATTTAACTGTCTGGGAGAACTAATTTTTAGTACAGCATATATTAATCAGGACATTACTTCAGTGCACAAGTATGATAATTTCAGCCACTTCTTCCATAGTTTCTAATTTTACAGCCCAAAAACTAGCCTGTTATATCATCCTTGTCATTAGTGTGGAAGGTAGCTAGGTTCACTGTATCTTTAATTTAAAAGGCTCCAGTGTCACTTGATGGTTCTAAAACAATTTAACAAATTTTAATGATCTCATTTATATGCAATATATACAATTGCTGAAACAGTAATACTTGATAAAAACATTGTAAGGTTTTGCAAAAGCAGTCAGTGCTTTTGTGCTGTTTCACTTTGTGAGGGGAGCTGGTTCCCAGGAGCTTTCCTTCTACACAAGGAGCTTCGGTGAAAGGTCAAGTTACTGTCTTGAAGTCAGCGATGTTAATGGGGAGCTCAGCGCTGAATGTAAAAAAAAATCAACCTTAAATTGTCAAAGTCTCACCTGAGCTGAAGTATCAACTCAGCCATGGGGAAAGAGTACAAGAAGTAAAGGAAGAAAATGAGGGTGATGTCAGAGGACTCTTGTCAGTTAGGGGGAGAAAAGCAGGGTGGAATAGTTTATTGTTTAGTAATTAGGGACAGATTTCAACATCAATTGCTCAAGCTGTTTGACAGAGGAGGAAATTTGGCACCAGGCAGGTGTAACAATTTTTTGCAGTAAGTGGCAATGTGGGCTCAGTCTCCCTGAGCAGAAAACCAGCCTGTCCATTACATCCTGTCTTGCAGAACCTCTGCACTAGGAACTGAAGCCACACTTGAATCATCTGGTGTTGCACTTTATTAAAAAGCTAAGTCTCATTCACAGTAGATTTGTGACCCATGTCCTCTCTTGCAGCTGAAACTCTCTGGGAGGTGCAGGTGGGTTGGCTGTTTCAGTGGGAGTGCTGGGGCCCAAACTAAGCCCTTCATGCTCCCCAAGCCCTGGACAAGGCTTTAGAACTGGGGATGAGCACAAGGTCTAAGGCATGAGAAGTTGGAGAAATGAAATGTGGTATAACTGGAGAGCTTGTTAATGGAGTTCTGACTCTAACATAAAGAAAAAGGTTAATTTAAAATGGTGGGACCCCTTAATGTTGTTGTATGGATCATACAGAGAATGTTTCCACTTTTTACAGTAAAGATATTTTATCATGTACCAAACAGGCATCTAGACAAGAAAAAAAGGCCTTAGTTTTTCCATGTGTCAGGGTTATATTCATTGCTTTTACATTTCAGTTTAAAATTCATGGATCTGTTGAGGTAATGTTTTATTTGGCAGGCTTGCCAATTCCAAATGTATCCTTTTATTTGTAATATTTGGTAGGCCTTGTATTTGGTTGCTAGTGAAATGGCAAGGGAATTACCCCAAGTTATTCTTTTATTACAGTTGTAAAAGCCATCTCAGAATCAGATGCTAGTAAGAAATGAACTTCTGTTTGAGAGCTGAGGAGATGGTGTGTAAGATGCTGCTCGAAGTCTGGTGTTAAGACTGAAAACTCAATGGAGTTTCTGCTAATACAAGAAATATGTAAGAGCAACAACACCAGACACTACAATAACTATAGCTGAAAATGAAATAGGTTAAATTAGGAGAAAATATGTGATAGGGGAAAAAACTCTTCTTCTCCGTAATATTATTAGGCTGGGTTCCAGCTATACGTGGTAAAGAAATAAAAATTTGTTCCTTATAAAACACTATACAGCCCCCCCCCCCCAAATATCCAAAAATAAGCCAAAACCATTAAAGTCTTTTTCAAGACTTCATGTGATGAATTACACATTTAACAAACACTGGGTTACTAGGGTGTTTGAATACAGTTCTCTAACCATTTTCTGCTATGTTTAGCATTTTACCACTTTCATACACATCTGTATTAAAACATTTTGAACTGGTTTTATGACTTAATTAAAAAAATATATTTTATGGCTAATTTCTTAAGCCACTATGCACAACAATACAAAGTTTATGCATGATCTTGCTTGTATTGTCCAGTATTTAGGTTTTCCTCCCTCTTTTTCATTCCCTCCCCCCTGCCCCCTCTCCCAGCCCAGCAGTCATCATTAACATCATCAGTATGATGATGAGAGCAGCTAAACGTTGCTGAAGATGTCAAGCTGCAGCACGTGTGCCTCTACACATATGTATGTGCCCAGTGAGGAAAGAGATGTGTCTGGTAGCTGGGCAGCAGAAAAGAGAACAATTCTTTTGACAAGGTGTAGTAGGATGTCACTGACACAGTGCAGCAAGACATCAGGTACCATCATTGTCTGTTTACTCAGTAGGTGCTTGAAGAGGTAGCAATTCAGTTTCCCACCTCTTGGCATCAAAAGGATAATTTACAGGTTCTCACTTGCACTCCTGCAGGCTGAGCTTTTAGTTTGGTTTTTTCTTTTCTTTTTTTTTTTTTTCCTCTCTCTCTCTTAAAAAAAAGCACTTGCTGAGGCTGGTTGTGGATTTCCAGAGCAGACTCAGTGAAAGCAGGGAAATGTGTGCTCCACCCGTCTTCTCAGTGGTGAGACACAATAAAGTCATCTAAGCCTTACCTATTTCCATAAATTGAAAAAAAGTTCATGTTGTTTTAATAAATTAATTAATAAAAATGGGTCTAGCAAGCTGAAGTACATTAGAGATGATTACATATCCAGCAAAGCAAGGATATTAAAAAAAAAAAAAAAAAAAATCAAACTCACCCATAAAAAGTGAGACGCAGGAACCCAATCCTGTGGCCAAGCTTAACCAACTCTCCCTGTCTAGTAGCAGCTCCTGTTAGTAGCACGATTCCTACTTTCTTTAGGGTACACAGCCACTTGTATGCACTTTCATCATTGTACAGGATTTCTTCAAAAGGCATTTTGGGAAGTTGCAGGTCTGAGCCCCAGTATTGGCATTCTGAAGGGAAAGAAACAGAGAAACAAGTGCTTAGCTCTTGTAGCCACAAAGCTCAGAAGTGTGAGGTTAATGGGATTTCTGTGCATTTGTGAATATACCCACAGTCTCACAGGCATCCTCCTGAAACTGGGTTCCCCCCAGGCAGAGGGAGAGGAGCTCAGGAACTCAGCTGAGGCTAGCTAGCCCTGTCTTCCCAGCAAGTATTTTTGCTCTGCTAAAGCCCCTGTGTCTGGGCCTTAAGGTGTGAGTACACCTGGATTCTGCCTGCCCCTGATCAGACTCTGGGCTGTAGATTTATTTATTGTGCACTAATTTTTCTTCTTCTTGGTTTAGTTTGTGGCCTCTTTCTTGTGCTTTTCATCCCTTGTCCATTAGGCAACCTTAGATTTTTGAGACCTTGACTTGAGTAGAGATGTCAAGACTGGGATTTTCTCTCTTATAAGATCCTGAATACAAAAGTAAAAAGGAATTCCTATCAGTGGGTCTAGTGAAGAATCATCTTGAATGGAGGTGGTTGTCTTAGCCTGTGTTGGAGGCACTCTCAGTTCCAGTGTGAGCTGCAGGAATGGCCCAGGTGTTTGCAGATCTAGGCAGCCCCTTCGCATGCACCTAAAATTAGCTTTTCCTTTCCTGCCACCTTTCTGTCCCAAGACAGAAGTCCCATGCATACCACTGTGTTCCTCCCAATTCCAGGTAACATTTTCCTTTCTCCAGGCAAGATACAGACACAGAGATAAAGAATTTAAAACTTGTCTTTCACTGCTTTTCATTTTCAGGACTTTGGATGGCTCAAGGCAAATGGTCAAGGAACATGCTCACACTCACCCAAGGGTGAGCCAAGTCCAAAGACTTCCTTAGGACTTCAGAAGCACAGTCAAGAGAGAAGAGCAGGCAACCTTTTCCTCCAGCCCAGGCTTCACCAGCTCCTGCAACACTTCCAGAGGCATTTGCACTCTGGCCCAGTGTTACACAGGAGAGCAGCCTTTCAGGTCCACGGGAAAGGACAACAGCTGCTCTCTACTTCTTGTGGTCTACAAGAGCAGATGGAAGCTAATGGGGGAAAGCCCGTCCAATTATTCATGTCTGAAGACATACATAACTGAAGTAAGTCTTGGGAACCTGCTGGGGAAAAACCTCTCCAGTTTCTCACAGCTGAGGGCATACATGTCTAGATTAAATCTTGGCAACTGCCCCGGGATATTTTCTCAGTATTTTCCCTTAAGTAAACACAGAGTCCTTCAAGGGGACTGCAGCAGGGACGTTCACTGCTGTGGCTGAACAGCCACACACTGCAGAGCAGGGTAGCCAAAGTGGTAACCTGGTGCATAAAAAGCCTAGAAGCAAGTTAAGCAAGATCTAAGGCTTGCTTTAAACCAAGAGACAGGCACGCTAATGTAATGTAACCAGGGACCATGAGTGAGCATTTGCCAGCACAGTATCACTTCTAACAGCAAACCCAACAACTGCTATGTCCTGAAATAGCTCAGAAAGACCATACACTGAGTAAATAAGCACAAAGAGAAGACACCTGCACATCTGAAGTGTAGGAAACAATTAGAAGCAGTAAAGTGTGAAAGAAAATTCCCATGAGTACAGCAGGTAGGGAAAATAATTGGTGAAGCCAATGTAACCCCAAGGAACAATGGGAACATGCTAGAAAAAAATCCACACATCAAGTCCTGGTTGCAAACAGTAACTCAGTCAAGAGGAGATGTGCTGAATCCACCCTTTCAAAGGAGAATAAAACACCCACAAGGGGGGGGGGGAGAAAAGTGTGTCTCCTACATCAGGTCTGGCTTCCTTCACCCAAACTCCTTCTCCCTCCCCTTGAAAGCTGCAAAAACCACCACACCAAGCCCAAGGCACCATGGCTAGCCCTACTCCTCCAGCAGCTCCCTGCACTTTTATACTCTGGGCTAATTCAGGACAAGCTTGTTAAGGACTAATGGTTTCCTTGTGTTGTTGGGGGTAATTCGAAGCCAATCCTCAGCTGCGTGCACTGTCAACATGGGATACTCCAATAAAGTGCTGCTTGAAGTTTCAAACTGTGTCAGTGTCTTTTAAATGTATCCCCAAATGTGTAAGTGCTTCATGTAAAATGAATGGTATGTGTGGACCTACACAGAGATGCACTTTGGTACCACACAACAGAAGACAGAGCTTGAGGTCCTTCACATTTCTGCTCCAAAGGCAGCACCATCTGCATATTCCCCCAAAAAAGTGAATAGATGAGGTGCTGTGAGGTGGCAGGAGAGTGGAGCTCCTGTGTAGACAAGTCGACAGGTGATGACACAAAGAGCATGAGTCTGCTGGGGGTGGGACAGGGTAAGGGCCTCTCAAAGGGATGGGACAAGAGGGATTCATGGGAACAAATAATGGTGGACACAGAGAATCAAAGGCACCAGGCATCCCAGGGTGACAGTGGAATTAGACTACAGCCACCTCAGCAGGTGTCTCAACCAGACTATTGAAGACATGACAGACCAAACAAACAAGTGGTTTTGAGATGTTACACAGGAGAAAATAAAACATCATTGGAGCAAACCAAGTTCAGATTCAAGTCTGTAGTGGGTTACAGAACAATGCTGGGGTTACTTGAGGTCAACCAATTAGCCCCTGGGGTTACTTGAGGTCAACCAATTAGGGCCTGGGGTTACTTGAGGTCAAACTCGTGGTTTCTTTGGACCACTGGGGTTACTTGAGGTCAACCAATTAGCCCCTGGGGGTTACTTGAGGT
>JANHGN010001631.1:62243-93069 GCA_024605025.1 Megaceryle maxima
CTTGAGGTCAACCAATTAGCCCCTGGGGGTTACTTGAGGTCAAACTCGTGGTTTCTTAGAACCTCTGGGGTTACTTGAGGTCAAACTCGTGGTTTCTTTGGACCTCTGGGGTTACTTGAGGTCAACCAATTAGCCCCTGGGGTTACTTGAAGGCAAACACTTTCCTTGGGCCCATGCTGGTTCTATGTAGTTATATGAGAGTTGTAGGACAGTCCTGATCATGCCTTTTTCACTTTATGAGGTATAGTCTTTTTGAACCCAGCCCTAGTGATGTGTATGATTTTAGATGTTTCCGCCAGTACAGTCCCCTTCTGCCTGCTGCCATTTGTTTTCTGATGCCTTCTCCCCAGGAATGTTGCTATTATTTATAATTTTTTTTAAACAATTATTTAATAAGTCTATTTTTTCCAGCGCAAAGAACTGTGGTTTCATCTCTGTGTGGAGTTTTCATCTAACCAATAAAAACTATCAGTCTTCCAGCTATAAGGTGTAGGTTTTGTGACACATTCTGTTTGACTCAGACTTTCATGCTCAGCTCCTAGAACTGCATTGCTGAATAGTGTCTGATCATCCCATGTAAAAAACCCCATCTAATTTGGTGAAAAGTAGACCAGGGCCAAGAATGATAATAATTTCTGTTTGTAATAGTATGAAGAATAAAAAAGCCAAGTTTAAAATCATTTTGAATGAGAGTTGTGAATTATGTGCAACTTTTTCCCTGCTGAAATGGATTTTTAAGTCTTACCAGAAGGTTGCCCCATGTGAAACCAGGGTCATTTTACTGTAGTGGCCAAAGAGTGACATATACAGAGAATAATGAAGATTATGGCTCTCCGCATGACTAGGTGCCAAATGTTATCTCTGAGACTATGCGTGGAGATATCCAGCATCTCCTCAGTGGACAGCTATGGCCTTCTCCTCTGCCATCTTTTCATAGCAAGATCCTGAGTCTTATAGGTACATCTCAAAAATGTACCTGAGACATCCAGAGTATTTTAGAGGAAAATGCTTGACAATTAAAACTTTTGGCAGAGCTCTGTGAAGAAGTTTGCTCAATAACCTGTGGCTGGTGGTTTCTTTTCCCTTGCCCATGTCCATGAAGCATTTTTTTTATCTCAGAGCACAGCTGGTAGAGTGCTCTACCACTGGAACTGCTTCACACCTCTTTAGCAGTCTTTCACTTGCTTGTAACTCTGGTAAACCTTAACCATTTGGGCTCAGGTTTTCCAGGGTGGTATATCATAAATAATTTGGAAGAGCTTCAGCAGGAAAGAAAACAGATCAAAAGCCTCAAGCAGTCAAAAATGAGTAGTATAGCCACATCCCGATTTCTACATTGCTTGGAGGAGAAGCTTTAGTGCTTTCGTTCTTTCAAATGTCATGTTTGTCAAATAAGTTGTTCACGCATCAAGAATTTGCTACTCCTGTGAAACTCATAATTTGGCCAATGCTTACAGCTTTGGAAAAATACCACCTTGCAGATGCACAACAGACATTTCTTTCAATTTGGCAATGAAATTGTCCAAATATTCCTTTCACATTGAGCATGCTCCAGCATTTAGATGATAGAATAGAGCAGGACCATTGCAAAACACAGATGAGGAAAGAAATTTCCATGTAAATTTAGCAGACTCGCAAGAAACAAGGCCAAATATACAACCATGTGTGCTTTAAAAATTCTAAATTCAAACATCCACTCCCCCAGGACTTCTCTCACCTGTTGATTTCAGAATACTATGAAGTTTGAGAAGAGTATATAATAGCAATGTGATTGTTCTTCCTCAAGTGATGGGACATGTCACTCACTTCCCTACACTGATGTATAGCTAAGCATCAGCTCCATATTAATTCTTTCTTTATTTCACACATAACTTTGCACAAATTCAAATCATGTTCATATCATACCAGCAGCATACAAGAGATGTAGGAAAAAAACCTACTGCAAGAGCCACTTGTCCATGTGGAGAAGCTAGGACACATCTGGATGCTGCAGGAAGAACCTCTTTGTTAAATATCTGTTTAAAACTACTCCAGCCAGGCATTTTTAAAGATTTTCAGAGACATTTACAAAATAAAATTAGTTTCCTTCAATAAAAGACAGTGTTGGAGCCATTCATTAGTGCAAGCAAAACCCCATAATAATAACTAAACACCATGATTCTTTATTTGGGCCTCAACCTTCATAGGCCAAGATCACTTTGTTAAAATAAGACTTATTTTTCCCCCATTTTTTCCTCCAGACTAATCCTGCCAGGACCAATTTTGCTCTGCAGCACTGAAATAGATCTCGCCCTTGTTTTAATGGCTCCAGCTCATTCAGCCAAGAACTCAAGGGATCGGTAACGCAGACAGAAAGTGAAAAGTCAGGAAATTAATCATGGAGCCCAAAGCACAGCTTCTCACCAGGGCACTTTCTGGAGTCTGCCAGTTGTTAATACAGTTAACTTTAATTTGTCTATGCTACTGGCAGAGGACACTGGAATCCACATTGTGGGTCACATTTTGACCTTTACAATAGTGATTGTCTTCCTCATCTGAAAGAATTCCAGAGAAGAACATCCTAAAATACACATGGTGTTCCGGGATGGCTGAACCTATCCTGATCTTTTGCTTATTTGTTTATTCATGGGGATTTTAAAATAGCACAGGGAGTTTAAAACAGTACAAGGTTTAAAGTCAAGTGAAATGGTTGTCCGTGCACCTGAAAGAAAGCTGCTACAGGGACTTGGTAGTGATTTTATTGTTACAAATTGCATTTGTAAGCATTGTTAGTACATTAAAATGGAAATAACTACAGATTTACTAATGTAAATGAATCTCAGGTCAAGACATAATTTCTATTAAGCTGCCTTGCTAAAAGTATCACGGGTAATTGTATTCTCCCTTGTATTTGCACTACTTCTTAGCTATGTATATTTATGACAGCACAAAGACACACCATACATATTGATATGTATTATATTGAAAGAGGTGTTAATGATAAGTAGTACTAAGATTTCCTCATAAATCTCTTTTCCTATTGTTAAACTCTGATTTTAATGCTTATAACTTAAGCATAATATAATCTTTTGGGTGGGAAAATTCCTTTATATTGAATTTATGAGGAAAACAGTCAGTCAAAAGGACCGGCTGTATGTTGTTTGATAAAATTCCAGCAAAGGCTATAATTTCAGTGACTGAGGTAATGTCAGTAATCCATTTTGGTGAATTCCTCCCTCCACCAAGCTTGCTGCAGAACAAGTCCTCAAACAGACTTTTTAATAGACCTTCCTACAGTTTCATAGCTGAAAGTCTACCCATCACTGCGGGAGGTTCCCTGTGGATGCAATGATCTGGGGAGAAAGAAGAGAAGAAAAGATGGTCTGAGCCATTCCTGTGCTCCCTGTTAGAATCTCTATCCAGGCCCCAGAGGAGGTAAGATGTGAAATGAAGTCTGGGAGAAGCTGCCAGGGAGGAGAAAAAGATGGAGAAAAACTCAGGGAAACTGAACAGAAGAAAGAAGTTTGGCTTTTTTTCCCTCTCTCTACATATGGGTAGCAAGTACAAAAGTCAATGTGCTGATAAAAAAGCAAACCAGACACTACAGAGTTACAACAGTTTTCAACAGTTGCAAATTCTACAAATTCCCAGCCACTAGTATTCCTCTCCCCTTTGGTGAAGGCTAGTTAGAAACTGTCCAAGAAACACAAGACACATATCCAAGTATAAGCTATCTACATAGACCATCTTTTATACTTTACCCTGTCTTTCAAAGAAGCTGTAGTATGATTGACAAGCTGTTGAATTTCACAACATGTTCACAAAACTAAAAAGGTGCAGTCCTTGAGGAGAGATATAATCTCACCTCATTAAATTCCTTTTTGAGACTACTCCATGGCCTGCTACTCACTGCTCCAGTGTGTTTAACTCAATATACATCCTTTCACAGACTTGAAAGATGGGAGGGAAAAATAATATTTATGTTTTCCTTTTTCTCTATTACAAGTTATAAAATTACAATAGCTTTAGGTATGCTGTGTGAACTGCCAAGAATATCCTTTAAAAGACAAATTTAAGTTTCAGTGTTGGTGCAGGTAAATGAAATGTCCCATTAGTTTCCAACATGGTTAAGTTTCACCTTTTCCTTCCTAGTCTTTCTTGCTATCTTACTAATATTTTCCCGATCTTTCTTATATAAAACAAGAAGTAGAGGGATATTAGTATTTCAAGGAATATGCCAACAGATTTTTTCCCCACTTTGTGAAATAAATATGTGGACCTGGAGAGAAGTTCCAGGAGCTCTAGCCTTCCCCGAGTACACGGACTACAGAGTCCTCCTGTTCAAATTCCCAGTGCCTACTGAGTTTGCCAAAAGTTTCACCTAACACAGGATGCCCCTTCTGCAGCCAAAGGACATGGGCTGTGGTGTTGTGATTTGGGGTGGCTTTGTTTTTTGTTGCAAACACCTGCTTTGCACAGCACTGTAAAACAGCACACACTCAGCATCCCTGTCTGGTACTGTCCTTAGCTTCAGTATAACAAATCTGCCAACCCTTATTGCTGACCTGTAGGGAACATTCAAGGAACAACCATCCATTTGGTCTTCCTCCCAGCCAACTCTCCTGCAGTGGAGGCCATAATCTCCAACTCTATGGACCTGAAGGAGACAGAAGCTAAATTCAACATGTAAGTAACCTGCAAGAGCAAGCCTTTTTTTCCTGTGTAAAAAACTATAAATGATGTGAATCCTGCTACAGTACTAGGAATTTATCCTTTCCCAGACTCTGCAGTGTATTCAGGAGCCAACACTGCCTACTGACTGAGGAGGTATTTAACCTTTACAATACTGCTGTGATGTGAAAACTGCAAAATTTCAAGGAAACTGTACTGTCCACTGATACTGCCCAAGCAGCTACCAAAACTAAGAAAGGGTTCTGGGTAAGGCTATAAACTTGAAGTTCCAGTTCTCTCACATGAATACTCTTCCAGTGACAAGTGCAGCCAGCATCCTTAATGGTTTGGGTTTGTTTCTCTTTTTAAAGGTGCAGGCTGGTACATGAATGCTTATAAATCCTACCTTGTGTTTCAGAGAAGAAAAGTTCCAGGTTCCCAGCCCTTCAGTGGCATCTTGATGCAGCCAAGGGCTTAGTCTTTGAACTACTGCAGAAGTAACCTTTCCCCCTTGACATTTGCCAATGTACTCTATAATGACACTGTGGTAAAAATGCCAAAAGCTGAAAACGAATTGCGAACAAGTATTAATAATCTTGGGAAGTGTATGGAACACAGCAGCAGTTGGTATCTGTGAGGAAAAAAACACCCAGTATAACTTGTAAAGTTACTGCTATTAAAGACCTGCTCTCATCTCATGTTTTTAAATCTTCCTTTTAATTTGAAACATTTTATAGTTTGTCTGAGCTCAAATTTTTAGCTATGCTGAACAGCATTAAAAAAATCTGTTCACATCTCTCCACGTGCATTTGTATAGTGATGTACCTATGAACACTGAACAAAGCATGTTTTCTGTGAACATGGAAAACAAACAGTTCCTTCTCTCTCTCCCCTCACACTGCACTTGACTTATACAATGTTTCTAGACCACTAATCATTCAGTGCCTTTCAGTGGTCATTCTGTAGTCTTTCTTGATGTATAGTACCCAACATTGATACACGCTATGGAAGCCTTACTCTGCAACAGACTGTCAGAGGATTACTTATACAAGGTGCATTTAAGTTGCAATGACACATAGATTGAACATAGATTGAATGGCGGCGACTTCATCATTTTAGCATAGAATATCATACAGAATTTTAATCTTTATGCTTTTCATATTAGTAATTGTGTTGGATTTTTTTTCCGAGAGATCTTAAGAGTTTAATTCAAACTACTGGTGCCAGTTTTAATCCTTCTAGTAGCTGAAATGGAGGTGCAATTACTAACACAGGTCCAACTACTAACACTTATGCTTGTTATAGGCAGGAACTACTTTTAAACAACTCATATTTGTATGAAAAGCAGTGAAGGACTTCTCCTGAATGGTCCCAGAGACCATCATAGACAGGTAAACACAAAAGTAGTAGGAGTCAGACAACTAATAGCTCTAGACTAAAATAAGCAGTATTTCTATAAAGTTTACCAGACAAAAATGTTATATGCTGTCCAATATTTACAATATAACAAATTATCAAGTCCATTATTCTTTGGAAAAGGGACAGGAAACCATATATCATAAAAGCAAAAAAAAAAAAAAAAAAAAAAAAAAAAGATCCCGGGATCTGGAGAAATTTTGGTTTTTTTTTAAAAAGTCTATACGAAAGTCTTAGAAAATTGTGTGCCCCACAGGATGTTATTCTCCCATATTTATTCCCATTCTTATCCACAAAACCCCTTCAAGCCTGAAAATCTATCAGGAAGCTGCACTGAACAGGGTCTGTACTCTTTTCCAGGATTTCTTGGCAGTAATTGATCCCACTCATGTTTTCCATTATTTTATCACGTCAGCATGACACATTTCTTCCCCCTGCATAACCACAGTTAATACAGTTTCCACTGTACTATATTAGAAATCTAAGAACATATACTCTGAAAGCTGAAGGGGTAAGAAAGATCATAATGAGCCATTAGTGCCTGGCCAGCCTTAGGTCTCGCTTGCACAGCCAAATTAAAATAGCTGCCAAATTAAAAATCTTTATGTTTACAGATGTAGCTGAACAATTTGTAAGGGAGAAAAATAAAGGTCTTGTAGAACTATTTTCTGAATGAATAATATCTCTTTCAATTTCTGAACAATAATGGGGGGGGTGGGGGGAAGAATCCCATTTCTTGATTGTACCAGGTTAGTCATAAAAAGCCATTTGAGGAAGAGCAGAATGATGGTACTAAACAAAGCCAAAATCAGTGCAGGCCCTTAGTTAGAGTAACTTTTATAAACATATTGCTTTAGATCTACCATGGAAAACAGAATTTGCAAAAACATTGTCCAAAGAATAAAACACATCTTTGGTGTATATTTGACCTGGATGGCTCCACGGGAGAAAAGTGGTAGCTGAGGGAAGCCTCCAAACCAAGCACTGTCTTTAGATGCTGTGAGTAAGCACTGTGTGAATGTGTGCAAACTAAGGCAAATCACTGCCAGTTAGACTTCAGAGAGGGGACAAAAGTAGCATTACAAATTAAATACTTAAATCTCAGTTATTGATACCTTTGCTAATAAGCACAATCAGAGATCTAGACTAATTTACCTGGGCATTAATTAAAGCAACATTTGATTTGTAATTATCCTCTCAAAAACTACAAAATGCCTTGTTAGCTTCCAAAACATCTTAATTTTTCCAGCTAAAAGTTCTTAATGAGAAATTAAGCCTTGTTTACCTGAATGAGGTTTGCATCTTCATCACCTTCATGCTGGAACATGCTCAACCCTCCAAAACAGTAAACAATGTCATTCATTCTTGCTGAAGCTAAATTAAACACTAAGTTTTATATCACCAGGGGAAAAAAGTTCCATTCTGAAATATGAAGAAGACTCTGTCATATGATCCATTGAAATTAATGGAAATATTACTCATTGCTTAAGTTTAAAACCCGATATAAAAGGCTGAATCTTAAGAACTGATTTTGTTTAGGAGAACAGGTGCTAAGAACTAAGGAATATTTGACTTGCAGAAACTGGAAAGATAATGGGCCCCTTCAGTTGTTCCTAAAGTGCCAAACAAACCTCAGATGCAGGACATACCTACAGTCACATATTTTCCCATTTCTCATCATTCAGGGAAAAAAAACCCCAAAGTTTATTTTCTTTGTTAGAATAAAAAAAAAAAAACTACCCCTCAAAAAGAGCATAAACCTATTACAGATTTGCCTTTTGCTGCACTCTGAGGAAACTGATACCTAGATCTCAGACACCATCAGCTGGTCTCTAGCTTCTTTCTTCTTAAGAAATATCCTGGTTTAATGCATATCACCTTAACTCTGAATACAGATCCACAGCTTTCTGCAACAGCAGATCTCACAGGAACACTGTCAAGAGCAATAGCAGAAATTTTGCAAGTTCTCACACATTTCATGCTCACAACCTGAAAGGCTGACAAAGAAATTATGATGTGCATCATGACAAACCCAGTGAGTTTATAATTATGCACTCAAAAGGGCGAGTGATTTGTACTGTAAATATGTAAATATTACACTGCCAGCTGCACTTCATGACTTCAAAACACTTCATGACCAAAATACAGTCAACTACTGCAATAAGTAGAGGATGCAGAGCAAATACAACCCGAACTTCAGCACTAGATACTGCTGTGCCACATGGTTACTTTTTAACAGGTGGCCATGGAAAGGGATTTTTTTAAAAATTTCAGTTTTAACTCCCTTAAATCCTAAATAATCTTTATAAAAATAAAAATGTAACAAATTTAAACAGCGCGCGCACACTTGCATTGTCACATAGACCACCGCTGGTCCACAAGGCTCATTTCTGAGACCTACTATCCCTTTCTGGAAATAAAAGGCTTTTGGGAAACTAAAACACAGCCCAACCAATTGAACTCCTCTCAGGTCCAGAGGTTAGAAGAAAGAAAGGGTAAAGATAGCTTCCTGTTGTGCATGTCTGGCACTGAGTACCAGGAGCAGCTGCCGCTGCTCCAGCTGTGTAGACATGGTCCTCACTCAGGGACCTCTAGCCAGGACTGTCAGTGGCAGACTCCTCGCATTTGAAATGTAACAGATAGGGTTTTAATTCCTACCTGGTAAAAATAAATCTTCTCTCATTTCTGCTCTGGCTTCTTCAGAGAAGCATCGTTTTTTCAGCCACTCAGCTTCATATTCACTTGTGTGTTCATCAGGCCATGTAATACAGATCTTCCAACATAAACCAAAAGATAACTTTAGAACAACATCAAAAAAATACTAGAAAACACCAACTAAAACAAACAACCCACCCCTTAGAAACTGCAGAAATTGTAATATTTAGATTAATAATATCACAGATAAGATTGCCCTGGAACATACTGGCAAAAAAGTAATGAAACCCAACTTGAACATCATCCAAATTATGATACCTTTTATAAATGTTTGTTTTCACAGAAACCCCTGACCTAATTTGCTATTTTGTGTAGCCTGCTTTCACTGTGGGAGCTGTGCTTAGCAGAAAGAGGAGAATCACAGAAGCTGGCACATATCAGTGTGGAGAGCACTTCACCGCAACTCAGAAGAGAGAGCAAATATCTTACAAAACACTGACAACTTGTTAAAAAAAGGAAAAATTACAAGAAAGACAGCAAAAACTAAATGGTAGGAGAGAAATCCCTCCCCTAGCTTTGAAAATTCTTCCTTCTTTCAAATAAATTTTTGAAAGGTGTTTTTTTTAATTCCAGTAAAAAAAACATGGAAAGAAAAAATGGCTTTGCTTGTCATGAACTGAAGGAGCTCAGTGCAGCTCGCACCTCAGCTGAATTCTCAAGGCTGTTGAGTAGGTATTGATCCCATTTCACATAATTCTGCTCATTCGCATGATGGTAAAACAGTATCATTTCAGGATTAGTGCTGTACTTTCATCAGTTCCTAAGTGTAAGAGGAGTATCATAATATATTTGCCCATTCAAAGCATGAATTGATATGGCATTAATTTTGGTAATAAACATTCAACCTGGGAACACAGAATTCCTCACTACAGACCCTGGAAGAGTTCAAGGTCAGGCTGGATGGGGCTTTCAAAACCTGACCCAGCGGGAGGTTTCCCTGTCCATGGCAGTGGGGCTGGAACTACATGATCTTTAAGGTCCCTTCCAACCCAAACCATTCTGTGATTCTATGACTCTATGATAACATCCATAAAGGGAAGTTTCATATAAAGGTGGGAAAATCTGAGCAGGCAAACAAAGGTTTGTTTCAAATACCTTTTTTCTGTCTGCCAGAGTGACTTCCTTCACGACGATGTTCACATCCAGGTCCTCAATGACTAGCTTGCGTGCCCTGGCCGAGTGCAGGAAGCAGTGGGGACACTGGCAGTTGTCCCTCAGCCAGACGCAGGGGTAGCGACTCTCACGGCCGTCCTCCCACTCCACGCGGACAAAATGACCCTCGTCCAAAGCTTCCACCTTCTGTATCCCTGGGTTCATGCTGAGTGGCTGGGTGGTGCGGGCCCCTGAAGCTGTGTCCTGACAGCAATGCTGAGTGGTCCTGGAGAGCAGGCTCCTGCCCTTCTGCACTGGTGGTGGCAGGCAGCACATCCTGCCTCTGGGGACTTTGGTCCTTTGCAGGATGTGAGCAATTGCCCTCCACATTTTGTCTTCTTTAATGAAATCGTCGGAGGGAGAACACCTTTGTGGAGTTCTTAAAACACCATAAAGAGCAGTTCATTACTAGAAGGAGTCAGGATAGCAAAAAAACAATTTTAAGACAATTCTCCCCTCCCTTCCTGCTACCTAGACATTTAGGAACATCCATTATCTGTTGCTTACATTTTTTGAGGTGCAGAGGGTATACTCAGGCCCAGCTGTTACAATAGTCTCTTTTAAAAAGACACCCAGAGGCAAGTTCCACACATCAAAAGTAGGAGCTACTACCAACCATGTTCAAAAGCTAATGCTTTAAAGTATACATACATTAATTCCTGATATAGATACTATGGAAAAGAGAACACAGAATCCACCTCCCTGCGAGGAAAAGCTTTGTAAACATGACTTTAGCTACAGCAACATCATTCTGCAAGAACTCCTTTCACAGACTGCTTCTAATTCTTAAATTAGAAAAGAAGTTCTGGTCTAATGTTTTTCTTATTCAGGAAAATACTTGGCCACCCCCTGAAACAATAAATCATGACATACTTTTTTAATAGAGTGTTTAGCCATTTCAAATATTGCATATTTATTCAGTCTCTTTTTCTGTTGTTTTTGTTCTTAAGCTCACAGGGCAAAATATTGATGCCCTGCCAAGACCAAAGTCTCTTTGTGCAGGAAAAACCTCACTGGTTTCAGTATTTTTACTCACTAAGTCCTACTGGAATTGTCAGGAGGTTTTTTAAATTTTTTCCTTTGCTGTAAGTCAGAACAAGGTTGCACAGAACCCTTGGATCTCCTTCTGGTTTTATTTAATTTGAGTATAACAAATCAGAATATTGATTTTTACTTTCTCTTGTTTGCACACAGTAGTCCCATTGGAGCCCACTAATTACCAACCTTCATTTGCAACGCAGTCCAAGCCACAGCTAGTTTTGAGCATACAGACTTAGACCTCTTTTATATCCAGACTGAATATATTTTCTTTTATATACATCTATGTACACAAACATACGTATGTAAATATGTATATGTGTATCTCCACCTTAATTCCAAAGCATTATTAAAGTAACAATTTCCCTCCTAACTGTAAAAATATTTACATCAAAAGACTGGCTGTAGTCTCCTGAGACTTCTTGGACTATGTTTTATTATGTATGACTGCAAAGATGAGGTATGTTTTAGGGATTTTAACATGTGATAATTGGATATTTACTCTAATCCCCTTGGGGGGGGGGAAAGACAGGTATTTGGTCAAACTCAACGTTTCCAATATACTGAAACTTTAGAATATCCAGTTTACAAAAAAACCCAAACAAACGTAAGAGAATGACCATTTTAACATATTGGAAACTTCTGCTATGTCTGCCCTGGGTTCAGGATAATTGTCTGTTAAAGGCAGTAGGTTATCTGATGGTAATGGGTCAGATCCACAAATACAGTTAAGCAGTGTATTTTAAGCTGTATTAAGCTGTATTAAGCAGACTCCTGTTGGGTCTCCCCTTTCTCCCTTGGGTTTCCCTGGCTCCAGGGAACCCCTATCCATCTCAAAAACAGCACTTGGCCACAGAACTTACTGGTGCTACTGCCTCATTTGTGCTCCTACATCTTAATTGTCCTAATTAAATCTAAACTACACATTGGTTGCTTAAGTGTACAAGATGTTGTATATTAATTTATTACAAATATTTTTTCTTCAAAATGGCAAACCAAGGGACAGAAGAAAATATTTAAGCCTTTACTTTTTTAATGTCTCTCGGGGAAAATTTACTGCTAAGTTTAAAGACCTATGTGAAGCTTGCCAGATTCAAAGGGCTTCTATGTGTTTCCTGTTTTACCAGTCAGTTAAGAAATCTCAAATTGCTTCTCAGAGATTCCTCGTAGCACCAGCAGTAGTAGATAGTTTTATCTCAAGAAACTAAGATGAGTTTACTGTCTTCCTATCATGGATGTCAGTTAGTTGGTGTTTGTTCACCTGGTAATAGATAACTTGGTCACACAAAATGCATGTCAAGCAGAATCTTCTTCTGTGACAGTAAGTTTTGTAAATGCTTTGGAACAAAAGGTCAACCTAAAAGCCCCAGACATGCAATCAATCCTGCCAGATCCAATACCTAGATAAAAACAAACCAACCAACAAAAAAATAATTCTGGAAGTTACAGAAGTGAGATACATGTAATTTATGTTGTAACAGGGAAGGCATTTGCACCTTTGCTTGGATGTGAGAAGCTTGTACAGCAGAGTTCACCTCACCATGTACCATAGTAACCTATACATGAATGTCATATGCACCATCCCCAATACCAACAGCTCCTACAAGTCACACCAGCCTATATGAACACTGTCTCAGGTTCAAGGGTTTTCTGTCCAGATTGTCATTACTCATTTGTAACCCTCAGCAGCATAAGAAGGGGCAGCCTGGATGCTTGAAAGGCAATTCCCACCACATGTGGGCTATGCTGTCAGTCTTCCCCAGCTCTCCAGTTAAAAGAGATGCTCACTATTCCCTTGCTCAGAATTCTGTCTCCTTTAATCTCCTCAAACCTCACCTCACTAGACATCATCCAGACTCCCCCATTTGCTGACATCAGCAGTATGTTACCTGTTGCTTAAAATGTAATTCTGGTTAATGGTACTTGAAGACAGCTGGGCTATCTTGGATTTGTTCTCCTCACACGAGGTTAAGAAGCTTCAGAGAAATGAAGAGGATAATTAGTGTATGATAACCAAGTTTTCACCATGCCTTATCATAGAATGGTAGGGGTTAGGAGGGACCTCTGGAAATCATTGAGTCCAACCCCCCTGCCAATGCAGGAACACCTAGGGCAAGCCACACAGGAACAGATCCAGGCCAGTCTTGAAGGTCTCTAGAGAAGGAGACTCCACAACCAATCTGGGCAGCCTGTTCCAGGCTCTGTCACTCTCACAGTCAAGTTTTTCCTCACGTTTAGGTGGAACTTGTGTGTTTCACCTTGCTACCATTAAATCTCATCTCATTGCAGAGCACAACTGAAAAGACTGGCCCCTTCTACTTGACATCCACCCTTCAGGTATTTGTAAATATTAATAAGATCCCTTCTCAGTCTTCTCTATTCTGGGCTAAACAGCACCAGGGCTCTCAGCCTTTCCTCATAAGAGAGATATTCCAGTACCTTCATCATCTTTGTAGCTCTCCATTGGACTCTTTCTAGTATTTCTCTGTCCTCTTTAACTGGGGATACCAGAAATGGACAAAATACTCCAGATGTGGTCTCACTAGGGCAGAGTAGAGGGGGAAGAGAACATACTTCAACCTGCTGGCCACACTCTTCTTTATGCACCCCAGGATACCACTGGCCTTCCTGGCCACAAGGGCACATTGCTGTTCCATGGAGAACTTGTTGTCCACCAGGACTCCAAGTCCCTCTCCATGGGGCTGCTTTCAAGCAGGTCTACCCCTATCCTGTACTGGTATATGGTGGTGTTCCTCCCCAGGTGTAGACTCTACACTTATCCTTGTTGAACTTCATTAGGTTTGCCTTTGCCCAGCTTTCCAGTCTGTCCAGATCTTGCTGGATGGCAGCACAGCCTTCCAGTGTATCAGCCTCTCCTCCCAGTTTAGTATCATCAGCAAACTTACTGAAGTTACACTCCATCCCTTCATACAGGTCACTGATTAAGATGTTGACTAAGACTGGACCCAGAACAGACCCCTGGGGAACACCACTAGTTACAGGTCACCAGCTGGACTCTGCACCACTGAGCTCTATTAGTCAGCCAGTTTTCAACCCATCTCACTGTCCACCCTTCTAAGCCACACTTCCTGAGCTTACCCACGAGGACGTTATGTGAGAGAGTGTCAAAAGCCTTGCTCAAGTCAAGGTAGACAATAAATGTTCTGGTTTTGGCTGGGATGCAGTTAATCTTCTTCCTAGCAGCTGGTACGTGCCATATTTTTGATATAGTATGAGAACGGTATTGATAAGACACTGATTTTTTTTAGTTGTTGCTAAACAGTGCTAAGTCAAGGACTTCCCAGTTTCCCACAGTCTGCCAGCCAGCAGGTGCACAAGAAGCTGGAGGGGCCTGGCCAGGAGAGATGACCGGAGCTAGCCAAAGGGATATTCCATACCATAGGATGTCATGCCCTGGGGGAGTTGGCCAGGGGGGCATATTGCTGATTAGGCATCAGTCAGTGGCTGGTGAGCAATTACATTGTGTGTGACTTACCTTTTTTTGGTTAAATTCTCTTTTTATTTTGCTTTTCATTACTTTTTTTTTTTTTTTTTTTTTTTTAATCTCAACCTGTGAGTCTCCTGACATTACTCTTCCAGTTCTCTTTCCATTACCAAGAAAGGCAAGGGAGGGGGGAATTAGCAGCTGTGTGGTGTCTGGCTGCTGGCTGGGTTCAAACCATGACTCCTGTAGACTCTCTAGTATTCTTTGTTGGGAAAAAATGTTTAAATACTTCCTACTGCTCCTACCATAGGAAGTCTTAATCCTTACCAAGAATGGCTGGAAAAATGGTGATTTTATCACAAGTACTTGTGGCAATCTGTCTTTGGTCAGAGCTTGTCAATGCACAGTTTACCCCCACAGTTAGAAGTAACCTTCTCTTTCACTTTTTTTTTTCTGGAGGGTGGAAAGTTAACATGAGATTTGCACCTCCTGCCCCATTTTTCCCCCAGAGCACACTGTGGAACTGTTAGAATACCTTGTGAACCTGAAGAGAGAGGTAATCTCAGGTGCAAAGAACGGGAAGAATATGTAGACAATTGTAAGAGTTTGGAACTGCTTATGTAGCACACAGAGCGTATTGGAAGGGGCTGATCCCGCTGTGCTGTGTCCTGTGCTGGTGAATTTACCTGGCCCTCTTATGTTACATTAGAGGCTCTCTCAAGCTGTGCTTAAGTTACGACAGTGTTCAGTTTAGAATATAGTTGATTAGCAAGAAGGAGGTAGTGTACATTTTCCACACTTTTTTTTTTTAGTCTTATGTAATTTACTAACTTATGAGTTCATTTGATGACTGCTGCCCATGAAACCAGCGTGAGAGGAGTATGGTAATGCAGAATATGTACAAACATAAGACAGAGCTGGGATTGTTGTGGAAACTGCTGGTTTGTGTCCTGCTTTTGAGTGACGTTGGCTTAATTTGCGGTGGGCTCCTGAACCTATGTGTAAAAAGTCACAAACAGTTCTGATATTTCCCTCCCCCCCCCGCTTCTGTTTTTTCATAGATTTAATACAGTTGTTACTGAAAGTGGCTCTGTCTTGCCATGTATCTGTTTTCTGAATATGCGCTGTGGGTTTGCAAAGGTTAGACGTCTTTCTACAGCCTCCTCTGTGACCAAACCACCTCACTTCATTCTTACAACAGAATGGATCTGGTACTGGAAAGATGAATATGGCCTGTGGCAAGAGTATGGAAAAAAAGTAAGTGTGGAGAAATGGGGAGACTCTCAACTCTTTGTTAAAAAGTGCAGAACTACTCAGAAGTGCACAGTGTTTATTCCCTCCCTCCCTGTACAGATGGACTTGAGAGGCTTAATGAGATCCTCTCTCTGTGAATTTGATTGGTTCAGGTAGGGGAGTGCTCACTGGTGAGTCACAGATATTATTGACAGAGAGTTCTTCAGCAGCTCTGGTCAGATAGGATCATATTGTTACATTCTTTTCATTGCTTCTGACCGAAACTTCCTTCTCTGATGTTCCAGCACTCTGTGCATCTTTGCTAAGGTCTGAATGGTGAATGTGCAGTCTCAGTAGCAGTGTTCACAGCGTGCACTCTGCAGTTCAAGTTTAAGCTTCATAACACTGTTTGGTTTGTCTTAAGGGCACTTTAAACTGCTTAATACATGGCTTTTGCCTGATAGCTACTATCATGGCCAAAAGCTGATACATTCACTATTCTGTTTGACAGTTGCTGGTTTTTAAGCTTGCTTATATAACAGATCAGGAGAATCTTTTGTTCTCTGGTTTTGGCCTGACAGGGTGGTGATCATGCAGCTGCCACTGTCTCCAGTGATGACCTGGAGAAAGCTTATGTAGCCAAAGAGTCTCCAAAGCTGAACTTCAAAGCTGGAAAACATGAATATGAACTCAATTTTGGAGGTAAGTTCCATATGGCTTTTTTTGTTTGTTTTTGTCCCTCCCTCCCTGACAGGTCTTTTGTGATTTTGAGCTACATCACTAGAGGAGATAGGAGAGAGAAATCTGAACTTTGAACTGCAGTGCTTACAGAGACAGAGCTGCTATCAAAGTTCTCAGGATAAGAGCTGTTCACATAAGCAAAGTGGCATTCCTGTTCCTCCAAACCTTTTGAGTTCTTGTCCTAGGTTTCAAAATGTCTGTCAGCAAGTCCAAGTGTGACATTGTGATTAATGTTAGGCTCAACATAAATGGTGAGAAACTTCTGAAAGACTTGGCAAGCCAGCTTCTGGTCTGCCTTAATCACTGGCTTGCAAAAAAATAAAAACAAACACAAACCTCTGGCAAGGTGTAGGATCCAGAGAGTCCTTAGCATTGCAAGTTTTATGTAGCTATTTTCTTTTCATAGCTCTGCCAGTCTGGAAAGGTTGAGGAAATATCTTGACTATGTCAAAGTAGGAAGATGTGTTTCCCAAGAGTTCAGCAAGTTTAAGCTACTTGTGATGGCACTGTCCTCTCTGAGCTGTTGCCTTTCCAAGTACCCTTTTCAAAAACCATGGGGAACAGTGGTGGTGGAAATACGCCTGCTTAGACTGGTACAATTGCCTTTGATGCAACTCTATTCTGACCTCATTCTGGACAAAAAAAAAACCCCAAGAAACAAAACAGAACAAAAAACCACGCCTCCCAAAAAAAAAATGCCCCAAGCAGAAAAGGCATATGATGTATTGTTTGTGATTCAACTGAAAGCAATGCTGTAATCTTCTCTAGAGGCTGGGGAAACCTGTTTGGTTTAGAAGGGAAAATTCCATAGCAAATCAATCCCTTTTTCTAAGGTTTGGGCTTTTTGATTAACTGAGTCACATATGTAAGGTGGATGTCTTCCAAAACATAGTTCCTAGGCTTGGTGACACCAAGAGGGTTTTTTGTTTGTTTGTTTTCTTCCTGTGTATCTCTCTCTGAAGATGAAGCCTCATTCTCCTGGCTGCTACTAACTTGTAGTAGGTAGTAATACGTGGCAGTAGCTATAGAGGTTTTGAGATCCAGAAATAATGCCTTTAAAGTTCAGATTTGCTGTGACTTGTTTTTATTGGTGGTCAATAAAAGTGAATGGCCTGTGATAGCTGTTAGATTTCAAACCCTATGAATATAACCTAACTACACGTAGGAAAACAGTATCTTGACTGCAGAGTGAGAAGGAGGGGATGCAGTCCATGGAGCAAAAATAGATGCTTATCTTACAGTGATCCTTTTTGATTAAGTGTAGCTGATGGAATAATAAAAGGGAAATAGTGTCTATCATTCCTTCTAAAGTTAAGAGCAAAACTGAAACTGAAATCCTTCTGTGTGATGTATACCAATGGACTGTGGGTTCCACATCCTTCTCTGACTTCCCTTTCTGTAGAAAGACACAAAGCTTGATGCCATTTTGTCAATTTTTTTTACCAAATAACAGTGACAAGTTTTGCTGCAGTGGGAAGGCTTTCTAAAACATCTTTCTGATTGTTCAGGTTTTTGAATTTTGTTTGTTTGTTTTGTTTTGTTGTGGTTTTTGTTTTGTTTTTTTTTTTTCCCCCAGCCATGATTCAGAAAAATCTTCATTACACAACAGAGAGAGAAGTTTGCAGAAGACCTAAATTTGTTTCTCCAACAGAGGTAGAAAAGACAAGAGCGAGGTAAACTGCAACAGCTTCTTCTGAGGTGATAGTGCATTGTGAATGCAGTGTCTTCCAAGGGTGTAAATGAGGTGAAGGAGTAGCTGTTAAGGCAATTGTACAAGAAATTGAGAGGGGAAGTGACATTCCTACAATGTCTAGCATGGCAGTATTGCAGTCTGGACAAGAGTTTTCAAGCAGCTCAGGAGCCTTGGGGTGGAGCAAGTTTAGGCTTGGTCACAGGAATTGTAGAAGCATAGAAAATAATTCAGTGTGTTGGGTGGAGCTGCCGATTAGAGGGAGCTACCTTCTTAGAGCAGCTGATAGAGATGGAAGCAATACTATTCATGTATACTAGCCCTTTCATCTGAGATCAGTAATTTTCAAAGCTAAGTACAAGTTTAGAAGCAATTCTTTGAAGAACAACCAGACAATCTGAGAGGTGGAGCAAAAGGTGGGAGTCTGCAAAGTGAGAAATGTTCAATAATTGGATGTAACAGGCAACATTTTTTACGCATTCCCTCGTAGCACTCAGTGCTTGCTTAAACAACACAGAAAAGAGCAGCTAAAAGCACTAATTAAAATAGAGGTGGAAGTGTATCTGTCCTGTTTCTGCCATACTGATATAATAGTGGATGCATTTTTTTAAATCTACTCTAGTGTAACAGAGCTTTTATGGATGCATTTAACTGTGCAACTAAGAGAACTGCTTTAATGTTTAGTGTATATCTATTATTTTTTTATTTTGGCACCTACGTCTTGACATGATTTGGAACAAATATTTTCATGTACTGAACTGAAAAGACAATTCAGTTGCTTATATTTTCCCTAAACTTGGCTGAAATGTTTAGTATCATATGAACATAAAATGTAGGGATTTGGCTTGTGGTTTTTTAATTACCGATTTGTAATGTCTTGTACAGGGGCTTTAAACCTACAGTAGAATTTAAGGGCATTCCAGCTCACTGGGACAAATCTGCACTGCCAGAAGTGGGATTCAAGGTTTGGAGCTCTTAGTTTTTTTTCTCTCCATCAGTTTTGTTGCAAGAACAGGTTTGTTACATCACAAGCTCAGTGTTTCTTGTGTCTTTGTAGTTGACTCTTTCCTATGTAATCTAATGCAGAGGTGTTGGTAAATTTGAGCCTGATACCACACTGGGCAGACCTAGAGGTGAAATTAGACCTAAATTTAAACTAACATAGTGCCAGTATAACCATGGTAACATTGACTTTCACTGCTACTGTTTATTCCTTTGCTTGGCAAATTTGCCTGAAGCTTATGCTGTATTAGCAAGACTCTTACTGCTGCCCAAGATACGTCTCTTTGAAGTCCCAACACATGCTGAAGTATCAGAGGTAAATCATGCTTCTAAATTTCAGGCTAGCTGTTCCCTGAGCTGTGTCTAAGTAGACTGTTGCATGTCTGTGGAGCACTGCTGAAAGCAGCAGAGTTCAGGCTCAGATCACTTATTAAAATGTACCATAACTCCAGTGGAGTGAACTTGTTTACCTTTGTAACACACCCAGTTAATACCTGCATGGTTTACCTTTGACTTGCTGCCTGCCTCTGCCACCACCTCTCTCAACTCTAGTAAAGATTTTCTTATATGAAGCTTGAAAATTACTAATTTGCAAAATGCAAATCCTCATGAAATTGTCAATACAAAACAGAGAAGGCTAACATTGACATTCTTGATGTTCCGAGGGAAAACATGGAAGTAGAAAACTTCACTTGCTTTCAGGACTATCATGTAAAGAGCTGATATAAGTAATGTGTCCCTACTCTTGGCTAAAACGGTTGGTTCAATAAAGCCATTTCAATTTCAAGAAAACCCACCAAAAACACACAAAAAAACCCCCCAAACCCCTCCAAAACCACAAACAAACAAAAACCAAACCCAAAACATAACAGGCAGTGCAGTTTGTGTTCATGCCTGTAGGGAGTATAAAGATTTAAAAAGCATGGATGTGGAGGTAGTGTTTGATTTGTGGCAACAAATTCTCAGGGTTTATGTACTCGTTCTTTCTCTGTGTCTTTAATATATGTATGCAAATGTATCATGTCCAAGTATTAAAAGGAGCTGTGTGGCTGTACAAAAGAGTGCAGCTTCTTTAATGTCCTGTGAAAGAGAAATCTGGGTGTCTTAAACCCCAGGAGTTAATGTTCCCTAGGTAAGAGTTCACTTTTCCAGAGCAGGGATCTCTAATCTGCCTTTTTCCCAGAACAACTTTCCTGCTTATACCTCTGCTTCCCAGAAAAGACTTTAAAGGTCTGAGTAGTGCTCTAGGTAGGGTGGTTTTGTTATGATTTAGATGAGAGTACCTTTTTAATATTTTCCTTACAGCTGATTAAGCTTGACAGTTCTTCTGAAGAATACAAGAAAGTCAAGGTGGACTTTCAACGCACAATGCCCAAAACAGTTATTAAAAGGATTTCTAGAGTTCAGAACCCATCTCTCTGGGAACTCTATCAATGGTATGTGTAAAATACTGCTTTGGTATGTGTGTGTGAAGTTTGTTGTTTAGGCAGATAGCTGTATGCTAAAGATAGACACACGCATTCCAGAAAAGCAGCTGCATTTAAGAATCTGCTTCCACTCCCCCACCCAAAATCCTAGCCAGGATCAGCATGTGGATAAAGAGGTACCATCATGACATAGAGCTTAGAATAATCACATGAGCTCTGTAGGAGAGAGAAATCCTTACTCCTGAGTGAGTGGTTCTGACTTCTGCCAGGCCTCCTGTGTCGAGGACAGCTGCCTTCTCCTGAAGCCTTGAAGCTGGAAGAAAAGAATTATGAGATTCTGCCCCCCCTCCCACTCCAATAGGCAGTGAAACAAAACATTTTAATATTAAATATCTGGAGGCATTTGTGTATAATGGAAGCATGTTTGTACACAGAGAGCAAAGATACTTTGTATGACCAAAATTTAAGCCTAACAAGGATTTTCAGAATGTATTCTTTGTGTAGAAGTGTCTAGTGTGCCAGTACGGCTGGAACCTCCCTGGGTACAGCTACAATTGAACTGCAAAACTACTGCTTCTTATTGCAGGCAGAAGGAACAAATGCAGAAGAGCAGTGGTGGAAAAGCTGTGGATGAGCGACTTTTATTTCATGGGACCAGTAAAAACCACATTGATGCCATCTGTCAGCAAAACTTTGACTGGAGGATCTGCGGCCTTCATGGGACAGTCTATGGCAAAGGTGGTTTTTCAGCTCTTACATTGACATCAGACTTGCTTAAAAGTTCTTGTTAGTTACTGCAGGGGTGTAAAGTTAGAAAGAGGGCACAGAGTCAGTCCAGGGCTTATCTCCGTGATGATACGGACACCATGACTGACTTTGGCTACGATCATTTGCAGTTAAGGCATACTGAAAAACCTTGGCCTCTATGCTTCACTCTGTCCTTGCAAGAAAATCTAAGCTTAGGAGAGGCCAGTTCTAGGGACAGTTTCTCCTGGAGTCCAGGCTTAATTCTGTCCCAGTGTCTCCAAGCTCCTACATTAATACACTATGGCATTTTTAATGGTGTGTCCCCCCCCCGCCCCCGAACATAAATGTCATCCTAGTTACAGTCATTTTCCTTGTTAGCAAGTTATTTTTCTTTACATTGTCCTGTGTACAGGCAAGGGTCAGCATACCAAGTGGAGTAGTGAAGAGACAAGCTGACTGACCCTCACTACCTACCCATCCAGTTGAATACTTCATGACTCCCAGAAATGTTCTAATGACTGTTAGTAGCCTCTCAGGACAGTAAGCTGGGTGAGACTGGGGAAGGTGGATGTCTAGGTTAGGAGGAAATCTTTTTTGAGGAATATGATAACATTTAAAACATTACTCGTGTGGCTTTTCAGTATGTGTGCTGTGAAGAACAAAAGTGTAGGCAGTACATTGCGGTCATTTTCACTAAGAAGGACACTCAGGACAAGCAAAGGCTTTGGAAAGGCCATTTATGAACTGGTTAAGGGATTTGCCTATGAATTCATTTTCACACTGTATGACTTCCTTCCCTGCAATTTTGGTGTCTTACAAATTCTGTCTTCCTGTCTCTTCTGCAGGAAGCTATTTTGCAAGGGATGCATCTTACTCTGACAACTACTGCAAGGAAGACTCAAACACCAAGACCATGTTTCTGGCACGGGTGCTGGTGGGAGAATTCACTCTTGGTAGTTCTTCTTATGTTCGGCCTCCCTTGAAGGACAACCAAAACTTCTACGACAGTTGTGTGAATAGTTCTTCAAATCCTTCTATCTTTGTCATCTTTGAGAAGCAGCAGATTTATCCAGAGTATCTCATAGAATACACAGGCCAGGCACTGGCAAAAATGCGATAGCAGCAAAAGCTGTGACAGTTCTGTATCTGGTATAAACCTTTTTAAAAAGTTTTTGACTTAAGAGAGGAAAAAGTGATTTTTAGGAGTTGTGTAATTGGATAGGTGAGTGTTGAGAAACATTTCTTCTCTATCCTTTCTGTGCAATAGAAAATGAGGGGTAAAAAGACAAAGGTTGTCTTGGGAGTTCTTTAAATCCTGTATCTATCTCCTAGTTTTTAGCAGGTATCCTATTTCCCTGCATTGCTAGAGACTTCTGTAAATTTATTAGGTGAATTCACTGAGGGTTGTAACATGAGGATTGTCTATGACTGCCAAGTTTCAGCAATATTTAGTTATAATTGCTTCAGGATAGATCTTTACAGGTGCTCTTTGGTCAGCGGCTGTCTCCTTCCGCCTGTTTTAACTCAAAATTTGATAAAACTGCTTTTTTATTTTTTTGAATCTGTGTCTCCTATAACTGCAGACATTCAAGTGTTTTGAAAATGAGACTGTACAATCTCTGTCTCTGCCTGACTCACCGTGTCAATTCTTAGAGCATTGGGTTTTGTCCCTACTTAATCTTTACCACCCAAGCCTCAAAAATTAAACTTGATTGTTGAAAAGGAACGGAGACTTATTGTCACTTGTTTTTGTCATTTGAAATGAGTACCAAAGACAGGAAGCATCACAAGGGTTGCTTGGTGCTATGCTACTCAGTTGCCTTACTCTGTCAAATGCTGTTATTTTAGGTCTGTGAGAACACAAGCTTTTAATGATTTTTTTTCACTGTGCCTACAAATGAGAGAGTGCTGACAGGTGCTGTGGCAGGGGGGTGGGGGGGGAAAGAGAAGGCAACTTACCCTATCATTTAAGACTATGATATGTAGGAGTGAAATGTGCACTGCCTGCACTGCTCGATTGGCAATACCCTGTCTCTGCAGTTCTTTTACAGCCTTTGGGAAGGACAGTGAGTGACTCTCTCAGGAGGTGTACTGCCCCTTTGGTTGCAGGAGGTGCACCTGTGTAATCAAGGTGTCTTTGGACTTTCTTGCAGGAAAAAAATGTGTACTGGGGAGTGGCCTTCAGCCACAGAGGTGAAACCTTTTAAAAAAATACAAAGAGTTAAGTTGAATATTTAACTGTTCCCAGCAAAAGATGTTATTGGTGTTGAGCAGTCAGCGTACATCTGTGCAGGTAATCAAAACACTTGAACTATCAAGTATTTCTTAAGACTAAAGTTGCTGATGCATAGACAGATACTTTATCACAACTTTAATGCTCCTAAATGAGTACTTGTTAGCTGTAGTGTACTGTAAAAGCCTTAAGATATACTTTGTATAGGACCAAAAAAAAGCTCATTTCTACTTGTATTCTAGAAGCACCTTTTTTATTCATCTGGGTGATGATTGACAGGTGTACACTGGGTAGCTATTAGTTCAGCACTGTCAACCAGGAGCTTAGCCACGATTAGGTGGAATAAGGCTGTGCAGAAGTCCTTTTTGTGTGAACTGTAAAACTAGCAGCATGATAGCTAAAGGAAAATACTCCTATTTGTGTTTAAATCCAGTAAAACAGAGGATGTTATTCTTTCTTTTGAAAGATGTGTAATAGGACATACACGATAAATCTTATGTCAGCAAATGAGCTTGTCAGCAAATACAACATTGAGGAGGATAATATAATGTATGGAAGATTTCATACATACCTGTGCAGAGGAAGATTTTTCTGCCCAAACAAAACCACATTCATGGTGCATGAGAATACTGGTAGTATGCTTTTCTTCCTCTGAACATAACACCATTTCAGCTAAGGACTGGAATAGCTAGAGTTGTGTCAACCTTTTCCCAGAAAATTGAAACAAACTCTTCCATGCAAAAAGTTGAGCTATTTTTTTTAGTAGCATTTTTGATGGCTAGTAGTATTTTTAAAAGCTTTAACTTCATTCTTTCAGGGAGTGTGTGTGTGTGTGTAAGCAAAATAACTGGAACAAAAGGGCAGGTTGTGTTTTGTTATCTGTTATTTTTGCATTAACACAAAAAAAGGAAAAGTTACCATGTTTTCCACTTTTGAAACTGCAGAGGTAACTTTCTTGTGTATAGTAAATAAACAAGTATTCAAACCACTAAATTCCTTGTAATGGCTTTCTCTCAGTACTAAAAGCATTAGTTTGAGTTCTTGGAAACTTTCTTACTGATGCTCCTGTTAAGTAGTGGAGCTCCTCTAGAGCTGTTTGGATTGCATTTGGAAAGGAACAGATTAATGAGTTGTTTACATTAAATCTAAACTTTAGACAAAAATTGATATTAAACCTTTTTTTTCTGAGTGAGGAGCACATCTCTTGGCTACGTACGAAACTGAGCAAGAACAGTGTAATACTCTCACTTCTCCACCATGGGAAGAGAAACATAAGTTGTGAAGGTGATTTCCTATTTTGATTGCATGTCCATCCTAGCAAGCCAGCAGAAGCCAAACAACTTTGCTATGCCAGTAGAGATCATGGTAGCTTATTAACCCCTGAGCCCCACCCCTGCTGGGCTGGGTAGGGGTCAACCCACTACACCAGTTAAAAATTTTTCTCTGTAATCAGGTTTGTCATGATATTCTGCCTCGATTACATAAAATGTGTGTGTAAAAATCCTGTCTGTAAGTAGAGGCAGGAAAGGCATGCGCTTCCCAGTTTGGAGAGCTGCAGCCTGATGAAGTAGGGGTGGTAGATAAGAGGAACTTGGGTGGATGGCACATGCTGTAGAAATGTGTTCAGTGCTCCTTGTCTTGGAGAAAACTTGCACTTTGCTGCTTAGAAACTATTGCTCAGAGCCACGGGGGAGCCTAAAGGGAGCTGCAGAAATGCTGTTTTACTTGCAGCACTTCCAGTGTGAAATCCATGAGGGGGGGGCTGTTACAAGGCCAGGATTACTGGTGCTTACCTGTTTTAGCAGGGCGCATGCTTCATGGGCCTGAACAGCTCCTTGTGCTTCTTGTTTTGTGTTTTGGCCTCAGTCATGAATTCATCTCTACTTGCAAAATTCTTAGCACCTGAGGGAATCCTGCTCCCTCCCTGAAAGTAGCCATACCCCTAGCAGTGCCGGGAGCAATCTGAGACTGAAGAGACTTTTCACAGAAGAGAACAGTGCCAGTGCAAACCAAGCAATGAAATAAGACAGTTGATAAGCTTTAAATTATTTTAGCACATTTACGACTGTAAAGGCACAGAAGTGTCTGATATTAGGTGAAGCTGTGTCCGAGATGGAAACCATCATTTAACAAAAGGAAAGGAGAAGATGGTCATTTCAGAAAGTATCACACACAGGGAGAAAATTCTGCAGTTTCACGGCAGGTAAGAAGAGAGAGTTCAAATTTGGAACCAATGAAGCATAATAAATTCTAACACCCAGCTGCATTTTTCTAGGAATACTATTTATGAAGCACAAAACTGTAAAGATTTTCTAGATCAACAGTCTCATTAAAAATACCATTTTACACTGACAGCTTTCTGTAGCCATTGCAAAGTCCCAGAAGATATTTTTAATAGAAGTGCTCCTTTACCAGGCAGCCCTTGCATTGTATCAGCTGTCAGAGAATGACCAAGACCCTTTTGTAAAACAGATGTTCCCAGTTTTAAACATATCCATAGCTCACCAGTGCAAGACACTTACTGTTTCTGAGGAGAGAAATTATTTCCAATCAGCTTCTTTCTTCCTCCACAGACTCAACTTTTGTTGACTGAAACATGCTTAGAAGTGCATTAGAAGTACTAATAATCACCACAGTGTAAGGATATAAAAATAAGTTTTGATGTTGCAATAATAAACTTAATTTTTGTTAGGGTTTTGTTTTGTTTTAATGAATCCTAAAGCCAGCTCTGCTCAGGATCAGTGCAGAACCATGTTATATGGGTGCACACACATGCTGTGATTAACACAGTAGTACCAGTTTCTGTTTTGGAGAGCTGCTGGCAGTCTTGTGTCTTGTTTTTTTTGCAAATGTGTGCTTCCAAGGGGCTAGAGCAGCACTGGTCCCTCAACACAACTCACTCTTTAGGTATGTTGCTGAGCCCAAAGCCGGGGCAAGAGCCAGCATCATTAAGTATCCTGGTAAAATGTCCATGCTGTGTCTGGTGACTGTAACAGCTGTTGTTTAAAAGGAAGAAATAGCTTAGGGCTTCTCCTATATTACTGGAAAGTTGGCAGCCTTTCTTCTATATTCTCTAGCTGTCTCTCTAGGCTTGTGTGTAGAACAAGAGATGATGCACTTCCAGCAATGAGTTGGATCACAGCTGCAAAAATAATTCCTCTGTTAAACACCACTACAAAGGGACAGGTGAAAACAGATAAAATTTCCTAACCAGGAAACTGCAGGACAGTTAGCACAGACTCAGGTGAGTTTACTTGCACACAGTGTCCATATTCAACTTGGAAGCAGCTGGGAAAGAGTCTCCATGCAGTTTCCAGGCCTGTAAAATGGGATGCACACTTGCAGCCACCATGGTAGTGTTTTTTTTCCCAGTGGAGTCAATGCAGTGTTGATAATGCCTCGTTCAGGCACCGAAACAGGAGTTGTTCAGCTCTTCTACATGTCAGTGGCACTTCCTTGGATAATTACTGAGGATAGAAAGAGCATTCAGACAAGCTGTAGAAAAGGCCATACAAAAGCATATGGAAGAAAGGCACAGGCTTGATTTAGGCTTGGAGTATTGGTCAAAAATGAAGCACACAACCACCTGCTAATTCATGTAAGGAATTAAAAACAATTAAAAAAATTTTGAAGGGACAAACAAGCCTTTGCCAGCTGACTTTAGACTGGAATAACCTTCCTGCTCAGTCAGGTAGCTGAGAGAGACGTTTTTATGCAAGGCACATCCAACTTTTTGTTAGTTGTATTTATAAGCTGTACAGTAAATCAGCTGCCAGCATGATATTTTCAAGAGGGAAAAATAATGGATAATGTGTAGAAACCAAGGTATGGTATATACAGTGTGTTGCTTTTCACATAATCACTCCATCAGTAATTCTTATAATTGGCATGTCTGTAACAGGACACTTTTGTTTAGCATGCCAGAGATGCTCCATGGAAACAGGAGCAACTCCAAGACTGCCAGGTCAGTCCTTCACCACTATTACCTGTACAGTTCTAGTTCATAAAACAATAAAATAAAATCCCATGAAAGAGAAAGACAAAATCTTCCAGAAGTAAGATACAGAAATGTGATCACTGTTTGTTAAGGCAGCATGTGGGAAGAAGGCAGCAAAAGGTGCTTGTTGGAGAGAAACTAGGGAACTAGATGGGGATCAGTGAGCAGATGGCTCCTTCCAGCAATCCTTGCAGTGAAGCTGAGCAGTCAGGCTCTTCCTCCTGCTGCCGTGACACTTCTCTGTGCACAACACCAAGAGAAATGCTGCACCTAAGGAAACTGCAAGCAAGATATGTCAGCAGGCAGGTCAACACTTGCAAAGAACCATAAGGTGCTTCCTTATTTTTATGTTCCCATAAGAATTTTTGCTATTTATGAATTATTTCAAGAAACAAAAAAAAAAAAGGCACCCTGAGACTGAGGCCCTATCCTCTTATGGATTTGTTGTACAGCCAACAGGTCTGTGGTGCTTACTGAAAGAAATGTTTGGAATTTTTTTCCTGGTCAGTTGATCACTGCTGTGTGATGCTCCACTGGCTCTATGGTGATTGAAGGCCTTTGTAGAAGAGGAGGAAAGACCACGGAGGGAATGTGAAGAGTGGAAGTGCACTGCTGCTTTGGCAATGAAGGTGCATGTGCAGTCACACAGCTGGAACAGATCTAGGGTGCTGCTGCAGCTGGCAATTGGGCAAGTTCCTTCCTGAGTGGAGTGAGACACTTGGTATGTGACCTGTTCCAGGGTCACATAAGGAATCAAGAGCGATGCCGGGGCTGATGATCCTGGATCCCATTCCCTTGCCCTTGTTTTTAGTTCATGTAGCGCTCTTAATGTCCTTGAGTCAATGAGCTAGACAAATTTCCTTCAGTCCTCCTGCTTTCTTTACATTCATATCTCCTCTTTCTCCACCTTCCCAACAAGCAGTCCAGTAGCCAGCAAAATGACCATCACCGTGTTTCTTTGGTCTTAGCCACTGGAATTTAACTGGTAAGCAAGGGACCTCTTCATTCCTCTTCAGTCATGTCAGTACAATGTGGCAAGTGCAAATAGTTAATTTAAGTGTATTACAAATCACTTCAAAAGCATGAAGAAGGTACAATTCCTTCCACTTTGCAGACACAGTGAGAAATTAAGCATTGTGAAGAAGACTCAGCTTTGATTTTTAGCAGAGTTCATTATAAAATTCAATGCACTGTATCCCAGGTTTTCTGCTATAACTGTGGTGCCTCTTGGGCTCTTTCAGAGCAGGGACTTGTAAGTGCATGAGAAGGATGTGTGAAATAATGAACTGTAATTAAATTATATTGTAAATCACACGTGTGCTTAACACCTGCTCCATTTATTGAACTTGAGCATGAAGAAAGCATTCTCAAAGATGAGTGAAAGGAAGTGTAACATAGAAAAGCAAGTGAAAGCAGGATGCTTCCTTACAGATACTATTCACAGCAATTTGAAAACCACCACAAAGACTGCAGAGCCCACATCTCATTTAAAAAAGTGACAGGAGGCTCTCCCACGGGAGGGCAGTGACGCAGCACCTACTGACCGTGAGCAGGACAGGCTCCTACTGGTCTCTGAGGTTTTGAAAAATAATTATACCTAGTGAATCACTGAACAAGGGGGGGTCTCATCCCAGGAGGCTTGCAGAAAGTACATTTTCTCTTAGCGAGATTCTAGCACAATGTAGACTCCATTTTTTGGTCCAAGTGTGGCTTTTGATTTCAGCTGCAAAGGAATCTGAAAGAAAAAAGAGCATCGTATGGATAGTCGTATGTATTTTGTTTATGCATGTATAACACTCCCACATGCAGACAGACATTTTGCTGGGGGACCAACTCATACCAAAATTACTGCCAAAGCCATAAAGTACTTGTTTTATAGTCAGCTGTGGTAGTATAATATTAAATAGAATTTACAGCCAGAGGCTGAGGCAGTGCTTGCCCAGATATACTACAGATCTGAACAGAAAGAAATTTAACTCTGTAAATTCTAAAGCTGCTAAGAAAGTCCCTGGTGCAACGTATATAGCAAGAGGCATCTACTGAAGTGCTGAGATCCCATGAAAGATGTACACCCATTCTCACCCTGTATAAATCAAGGTGTTTTGATGTTGGTCTTGCTACACAGCTCTTCACTAAAGCAGGGCTGTGCAACTGCTTGGTTTTTTGGAAAAATCATAGAGCTTACATCACATTTTGATTAAAACATGGAGTCCAGGGCTCTTGTTCCACCTTATTATGGAAGTGGCTCTAGCAGTTTTCTCTCAAATGAAGAGAAAGTCACAAAGGTGAGTCAGTCATCCTGTCTAGGACACACTGTCAACTCCCTGAGGTTGACAAGTGTGGCCTTTAAGCACCTGCATGTACAAACCTCAGTCTCTGGGCAGGCTTTAAATTGAAACTTCTGCAAAATCCTCAGCAGGGTCATTTTTGTCTCCAGCAAACCCATCTTCATGCCAATGCAGCCACGTGGTCCTGCCCCAAAGGGCAGGTATGCAAAGGGATGTCGTTCCCTCTTGGCCTCCTCTGTAAACCTAGAACGTGCAGAGATGGAAACCAATTCAAGAAATGGTTTTTGCTCCTGATTCCATGTTTTCAATTTACACCTCAAAAGGTGACTATTTCAATTGGTCTTAATGGACAGGCCAAGGGCACCACTGACAGAGCATGTCCTGCTGATGGGGCTGACACCCTTAAACAGATAATTGACTTATGGCCATGATTCTTTGTCAGCTGGATGATTCCAGAAGAGGAGAGACAGACATTAATATTACTTCCAATCTATCTTTAATGAATTGTCTTAATTTGATGACTAGACTCAGAAGAATGATAATGTGCAGACCTACTAGCTGTGTAGACCTTTGCCTGTAGAGGGGAGAGATTACATCTAGGAGGAAACTAACAGGCTGCAGGGTCAACTAACTAGAATCAACAACAGTGCTTCCCTGCTGTGAACCTTAAATGCAGATCAATGGTCATTTCTTGCTGAAGCTTGAAGGGGAAATGAAATCTCATGGGATTGGACAGGCCATGGAAGATGGTGGTTATAATTCAGCTCAGCCCTTCTTTCTGCTCCTGGACCAAAGAGACCAGGTTCCCAGTTGGAAACCACTGAAATTGCAGACAATTCTGTTCTTAGAGCTGGAGTACCTCTCTCCAACTGGAAAGACTGATCAATATGGTAGTCTATATGCAGTCCTGCAACAGCTAACTAGCTTTAAAATACCTGATCAGCCCGTTAGAAATGAGATTCCATGTCATATAACGTCATGCTCAGCATAGAGAGATGAGGGAGGAAGAAGGAAGAGGTGGACATTCAGAGATGGCATTTGTCTTCCCAAGT
>JANHGN010001633.1:0-10000 GCA_024605025.1 Megaceryle maxima
GGGGGGGCAGAGGGAGGGAAGCTTCAATCCTCCATACTGGAATTTCCTATTCCTAACTTGATATTTTAAGGTACCTAAATTATATTTCAACCGCTACTCTCTTCTTATAGATTTACTAAACTGAAGGAAGTCTTTGTCAGAGCCATTTTGTTGAATTTCTGCCCAAACACAGTATTAGGAAAGTACCCTTTTGATACCATGAAAGGAGTTAAAGATCACCCAAGAGTTTCACAGTAGTCAGAACAGAGACCTCACTTGTCACTCCATAGTAGGAAAAACTCCCAATGAGATAATACTGTCTTTCTGTACCCCTCCTGTAACAGGCAGGACTTCTTCAGGGAAATCCAAATTCATGTTTCTTTGAAACAATAGTGTGAAAATGATATGCAAATGCTTAGCAGTTTCTTGACCCCAAGGTCTCCCATGGGAGTTGAGGTAAGAAGGGCTTTCTCTTCTCTAATAAAAGGTTCCTTGTGAATCCAAATGAAAACAGAATCAAGAACCTGCTGACAAATTGTGAATAATGGTAAACTGTCAGATCCCACATCTGCTTTGTAGGAAAAGCAATCCACAGAAACATTCTTATGCTTTCACATTCCACAGAAGCCACAGCAAAGGGGAACTGCTAAGGAAATTTGGACTCTGAATCATCTGCATCATTAGTAAGGTATAATTACAAAAAGCATGTTTATTCTACCCTATATGCATTTAAGCTTAAATACTTTTACACAGGTTATATGCACTGAAATACAGATCTTGCATAGAATTTAAAACAAAACAAAACCCAAAAAAACCCACAACAACCCAAATCTAGCCATATATCACAAAACGGGCTAAGACTATGATTTGAACTTCAAGTCATTTCCACCTTATACAACTAAATTATTTTTTTAGGTATTGAGCTTAATCTGCTGCTCAGTATCGTGTATCATAGTTGGCTGAATCAGATATGAGTCAAAACAGTTGTTGGGACAGCACAGTTCAATTTAATGAAACAAGAAGGGGCAATTTGCACTTAATGCCTGATGAATCCCATGCCTTGCAATAAAACGCAAAAGCTCCTCTTTCTCAAAGTACACCAGAAATGCAACAACTTCCACACCAGCTGAGAAGAAAAGGGTTTGGCTGAAACTCTCTTTTGCAGTCTTGTGCCCAAAAAGGATCTAAAGTTCAGTGTTCAATATATGCTCTACTCCAGCTCTTATGAGCAGCATGGTTTCACGTGCCATGGTTTGCATCTTATGACCTACAGCAACAGCAACTCCAAATGCCTAAGCATTGGCTTTTGGGTTTGTAAGTAGCTGGTTTGTGATCACTCCTTTGGTAAGATGTATAAACTTTACCCATGCAAACTCCTTTGAGTACGCTGTAGGTACGCTGTACCCTACACTCGGGTAGGATAATCTTAAGCATAAATTATACATATTTCTTTCCAAATTTCCTCACCTTCTCTGGATATATCACGGTCACAACTAAACTGTCTTCAAGTAGTGCCACATTAACTACCCATGTCCAAATACTGGGGCTTGATGGATTTCAGTAGCCTGCCAGAAAGAATATCAAACTCTGGGGCCCTGAATTATGCAAATATGTAAAACTTGCTCATTCCTAAATAGCAATTTCAACAAAGGAATACAGCCATACTTTGAAATAAGCGTCTGGTCAGGGAAATGCAGGAAAACAGACAAAATCTATTTGAAAGGTAAGAAGACAAGCTCAGCTTAACAGCTGGATGAAGAAAGTAGCTTCTAACTGAAGGACAGAAATGTAAGGTTGCCATACCATCCTTTATTCCTACTTGTGGCACATCTACCCTGTCATGTCAATCTGAAGGACAGCATGTATAGTTTCCTTTCTTTCCGACCCTTAAAAACATACTAGAACATACTAACTTTGGCAGGCAAATTGATGTACTGAGAGATGTATAGCCAAGCAGCAATAAAACCTCTTGACTGCTGTTGCATTAGATGATGTGCGTAACCACAGCAATTAATTTTTGTGTTGTTGTGATGCTTGATTCTACAATACCAGCAGAGCAAGGAGTTTTTAAAATAGAACAAATTAAGTTCTATTTTGAAGAGCAAACTCCTTGTTATCTTGTTAAAAAAAAAAAAAAAAAAAGACTTAGAAGGCAGTAGATACTTTAAGAAGAGATTGTGCTGCTTTGTATGTGCTTCATAAACCAGCTTTGCTCTAGCCAGTTTCCATGACAGCTCAGACACAGAAACATGATCCATGCCAGGGAGTAATGCAAAACTACACAGAGCAGTTAGAAATTGCAAGACATAAGAAACAAAGGTGTTTTTCATTTTTAATTAACTGACATACTCCCAAGTCCATCCGTTTTCTCTTGTTCTGTTACTAATCACACTTTTTCTCACAGTGTCATTTTCCAATTTAGAAACTTCATTTTGCTGTTGTCCAAATAAATAAAATTAAGAGATATTTGAAGCAAGCATCACAGCTAGTATTTTCTCTTTTTCTCTGGCTATTTGGTTTTTCAAGTCCCTCTTACTCGACAGTAAACCAAAAAGAAGTTTACTGCGTCAACAGAGATGAAATAAGGAGTAAAATCTAGTCAGAAGGAATCAGACCATCTTTGCTTACTGGACTTACCAACAGAATTTTCTAAAGCACCACTGGCTAAAGCACAACTAGCAACATTGCCTCATTCCTCACCTTCACAATTTCCACAGCAGAGCAGACAAGCTCTTTAGTTTTTATTTTCCATCAGAGGATGAATTTTTCATTGTGACAATCTTTGAATTTGTTCCTGTCTGCCATAAACACAAGTCTTTCAATTTGAGCAGAGACAAAAATAAAAATATAATAGACACACAGATAGATCTAAGCAGCAATGTAAATTATTTTTTTAATGTTAGTACTTAGTATTTATGAAGCATCCCAGCTTAAACATCAGACATTTTCAATGCACTACTGAAAATAAAATACATAGTGGACTTTTCAGCTTGTAGACAAAAAAATAGCTAAAGTCCAAAATAAGGCATCAGCCTTCAATTGCTAAACATCATTTTAGGATCCCATTCCACAGGAAGTGAATCCACTGCAACTTTTTCCCACCTTTGTACATCCCATCTTAGATCTGTCATTTAAAGCTTAAAAGGACACTGAATTCTAGGTTGTATAATAAATTTTCACTGTTTCAAATAACATTAAAAAAACAATTCTCCTTTATTAAGTCTGTCCATTTCCATATGACCAGCATTGATTTCTTTCCCTTATGTGTGTCCTGCAAAGCTTGAAAATAATTTTTATTTGTATACAAGCATCACTGACATCAGCACAACACTGGAAATTTTTGCTTATGGTGAGTCTTCTTTACCGGCAGAACACACCACATTTTTCCCCTCATATGTTCTATGTCAGCAGACTATATTAAAAACCTAAAAGTATTTTGCAGGAGATTCCCCTCCTCGTAGCCTCAACACACAATAATTATTTCACTTCCCCTAAAATCAGTGTTAAAGAAGTTAAATGAAAAATCTTATAATATATTTTAGCATCCAAAATAAATTTCATAGTATATGTAAGATTTTCATCAAGTTAAAACCTGAACCACTATACTCTTACAACAGACACTTAACTGTCATTCTAATATTCTATAGCTTCAGAAAGTAAGCCCCTCCAAATATGCTTTCTAAGGAACACTGACTGCCATTTCTCTCCTATAGGAAGAAGATCAAATAGCAATATTTGAATAACTACATTCATATTAGCAAATCAGTGGCAGTTATAGGATGCACTGGTATAAATACATGACTTCAGTGGTCAAAATGGACTGTTGATTAACAATTTGATCACACAGTTTTCAGCTCATGTTCAAAGACACAGTGTTTTCAGTCTATCTTTCCTAAAGTACAAAGAATAACTGGAGTCGTTGCATGCCCTGAAACTGTGCAAGGGTCAACATTTCTGCAAAGAGCTCAATTTTCTAAGTCCTTTTGCAGAAGTGGTTATCAAGTGACTGTTTTATCTAAGAGGTATACCTAAAAGCAATCAGGACTAAATACTTTTATTAGAGCATTTTTATAGCCCAAATGTCTTTCAAGATTACAGCATTTCAGTAAACCTCCTGATTTGTTTTATTTTAATTAAACTGCTTGATACCTACCAGGTGCAGAACTTGATCTTGGTAGTATTATGTACATACACTTATCACACATACCCTGACTAAAGTCCAATAGCCATGGATATCAGGCTACAGTCCCTAAAGACTGGAGTTTTTTCAACTTCTCGTGTTGGTGCACTTTCAGTAGAGAAAAGTATTTTTGTTTGTTTCTCTTTTTTTTTTTTTTTTTAATTATTATTTAACATATTTTCCAGTGAACAGATTAAAAAAATAAATGACTTTCATCCAGAATTATATTCAAATACTTTGAATAAGGCTAAGCAATTTGTGGCACAGACAAAACTTGGACTGTAGGGACTACTGATGGGAAGTTGCATCATCTGACAGTTTGCTAAGTTGCAGAAAAGAAGCGATTACTACCTCAGCATGATTTTTGGCATCCCTGCAATGAATGTGGTTTCTTAACCAGATTTATCCCTTTGGCCCAGCATCTTTAAGCAATGAGGATAATATTGTCTCCATTACAATACTTTTCCATTTAGGAACACGAGGACCCTTTTTATTTCTGCTCTAATAGGTGGAGATAATGCTAGTCTTGTCAGATATTTGGAAACCGCATAGTCAACATGTCTGTTTTGACCTTCCAGGCTACAGCAGAGGTGCAAGCTGACAGCACCAGCTGTCATTTGCCGTTAACAGACTTTTACCAGATCAATAGCTCTGAGCTCATCAAGGAACTCACCAGTTTTGTGACTGAAGAGCAGGAAGTCAAGGTCCTTGACAGTCTCATTCCATTTCCTGGGGTGGGCAGATTTGACCCCCCCACTACTCTAACTGCCTGCCTGAAACTGCTCTCCTTCTGCCCTAAGTCCACTGTTGGTAGCAGTTATGTAAGTCTCCATGATACAGGATCGCACACGCAGACTTCAGCCATTTCAAGAAGTACAAAAATTTGCCAAGGACAACTGTTCTACTTTTTCAGAGCTAAAGACATTCTCACTGCCCTGGATATTTTAGATTGAGAAACAGGAGTGGCCTCATTTACACACTGAAAACATATTTAATATAATTTACAATGGCAACGAGTTCCTATCTTTGCTTTGTGTATCCTGCAGTTTCCTTACTATCTCTGGTAATTTGAGATTTCCTGAAAGGTTGTTGTCACAATTAGCTTGTAACATACTTAAAGAGCAAATGGGTATATATTCTGTGCTGATCTTATTCTTTTCCTGCAGTCGCAAACAACTCTTAGAAAAATTACGTCCACAATCATATTGGAATAGACATAGATCAACAATTGCTGTCCTTGTTGTGACATTCCATGTATCAAGCCATGGCACAGGACGAGTTTGCAGAGAAAAGCAGGAACTTTTAAGTGGACAAGCTGAGATGATTAGGAAAACTGAACCCTTTGAACATATGAGAAATGGCTCAGATACACAAAAGCCTGCCTATTTTTTTTACTGTAGAAGTTAATCTAAAAATACTAATTTCCCCACAAACCTTGCCTGGTGGTTATCCTTAGATTCTCATACCACAATAATGACAGCATTAACAGCCTTAAAAGCTATATATAATCTGATATATAGCCTTAAAAGGCTCCCTGATATATAGCCTTAGAAGCTAAATATCTTAAATGTCAAGCAGGAAACAAAAGGTGGATTCAAAGACCTAGGACTGCAAAGAAAACAAAGAGATACCACCTGTCATCTGATTAGTTATTTTTTACATGCCAGCTGAAAATTTTATACGCTTAGTGACAAATGTGAGTTTTACAAAAGAATTGAAAAAGCACTGAAATACATTTGCAGCAACTGCTCCAAAACACTAAGAAACAGCATGGGAGTTGAAAATTTTAAAAGTTACCAATATTAATGAACCCTGACAGGTAAGTGGAGAGGAAAAGACCAAGAAGAACTTTTGTCTATTTCAAGAGGCAGAGGCAAAGAACATATATTTATGACAGTGAAAAAATAGTGTGATGCTAAAGGGGATACAAAGATGCATCAGCAGGTGAAAGTAACATCACTTTTGAAGCAGCATTAGCTATACATAAGAACACAGCAAGAATGCATTTTTTAGGTCAGGATTTTCTGATACTTGAGATGGAAAACACTAAAATGTCTGCACAGGATTTTTTTACTTCACAGCTGAGTTCAGTTAACTATCTTGGAAAAGAGACAAACTGCTTACTGGAAAACAATCTTATAGTAAAATTCTGAGAGGATACATCTATTGTTAGCATAGACATAGAATCATAGATGATTCGTAGATGACATCATAAATGAATTTTTTTTTTCTTTTGATTAGCCAGAAAAAATACAGATGGAAATGAAAAGGCCACTAAAAATATAACTGTACAGAAAGTTGTAGGATAGGGAAGGAAAAGACAAAGGGCCTTTTAAAAATGAAACTGAGTAGCAATTAGAGGAATAAAAGAATGAAGAATGGAGAAAAGCACAGGCAAGCCAACATTTCAGAAGATGAAATATGGTATCGAAGATGGGTTATGGAAGATGAGGCTGAGATACTTATTTTTAGATCTAGGAAATACATTTGTATCTATGTCTATATGCAGAAAATAAGGCATATGGGTCCTAAAGTAATTGAATGACTGAGTAAAGTAAATGAATGAGAGTATTGGAAAAACCATAATGTGACAATGAATGTCAGCTTACACTAGGAACATGATTCTAGCCATTAAAAAATGAAAAAGTAATAAAAAGCAATTCCTTTGCCTCTAAATCCTCCAGCAAACTCAGAGGTACACTCACAAAATAAAGCAATGACCTCAGACTACTGTGGATGGGGGTGTGGAAAGTCACAACCCATAATATTAGACAGGCTGACAGATGAGTCAAGACCAGCCTGAACCAGAACTGGAGTGAAAATTCCTGCCTATCCACACATCCCGTATTTTGTTCAATCTAAGCATACAAGCAAGGTGACTCCGCTACTCGAAGGAGCACTGGAACCCTGTGTCTAACACCCAGTCATCAGTCAAAACCAAATCTGCAGAAGACAAAAGCCAAAAATTCGGGGGCCTGTGTATACATTAAACATCAAATACAATGAAGGGGAACTTTTATTAGACAGTGGGTAATCAGTGAGGGCTCTCAAGCCACTGCCTGACAGTTCACAATTCAACAGTAGGAATAAAAATTAGTAACAAATAGCATAAATTCTGATTAGAGAAACAGTACAATGAAACTGCCAAGCACTTATTAATTACTATACAACTGTTATTTTCTCTATACATTCCTCTGTCTATTTTCTCTATAGGTGTTATTATTACTTTAACTAATGGTTATATTTCAAAACTTTTCTCTGGATTGTACAATGGAGAACCTATATAACCTCTAGCATTGGACTGTCAGCAGAGACCTGAAATCAGTTTCCATAATCAGTTAAAACCTTGAAAGCCATTTTTTAATGAGTCATTTTGTGACACCTCTATCAATTTAACTATTGAATGTCTAGCTTCACCATATGGAAAAAAAATAAAACAAAAATAAAACATCTTTTGCTACTTATCCCACAGTTGCACTCCTAGTGATAAAAGGTATGCTTCAAGACCATGCATTAAAGACATCTGTCTCATCAAACAAGTCAAAAAAATTAAAGGGGAAAAAAATAATTCAGTCAGGAGATATTTTGCACTTCTATCAATAAGAAAATTTTAAAAATAAATATATATATAAAAAAAGGAAAATTATAGTGGTGAGTCACAAAATGTAAGCCAGATTGGAGCTTTACAATTCTATTTCTAAATAATATCAGTAAGCGGATGGCAAAGTAATATTTCTTCTGATATAGGATGCTATCCTGACACTTGAATTTACAAAAACAAAAATAAAAAAATAAATACTTCAGATATGAAAAATTTAAACCATTTAAACCATTATTTTCATACACACAAAGCAGTTAAAAGCCATTTATTTTTCTTCTCAAAGATAATCCCTACTAATTGCTTTAGTTGTGGAAATACATTTTGTGGAAAAGGATAATGAAGACTACTTGTCAAACTGGTCATGTCATTATTTCAGTGCACAATCTAAACAGTATAGCCTAACCCACTCCCAGCATGCTCAGTATCAGCCTACAGAAAAGGACCCATGCATAAGCCATTATGACCTTCCTTGCTAGTTTCTTCTGACCTTTCTGACCTCATTAGACTGCTATAAAGAAAATAAAAGAGCTGTTGGGTACTCTTGATGGATTGGAAACAACAAGAATGTGTCTAGAACTTACTTAAGTACTGAATTAGACCACTGAATTATAATGCTTTTCAAACGGTCAAAATGATAATAAGTGATGATGAAGAAACAGAGACAGGGAGAAATAGATTGTTAGAATATTTAAGTGTGAATAACATGGTCTTTTGAAATTCTTCATCAGCATCCTTAACCATTTATTCTGCTGTAGTTTTAGATGGTCGGATTTTTAAGGCCTCATTTGAGTGAGGACAGGTATTAAAAAACAGTGGTCCCTGCACGGTTATTCTCATTAAGCATGAATATAAATTAAGCACCTTACTGAAAGAGAGCTTTAATCTCTCCCGGCCAAATTTATTTAATGAATTCTTCAAATTCCCAAAGGAAGGAAACCCTAGAGCCTAGAATACAAGTCTCTGAAATCCCCATGTCATGTCTCAAACACTAGATCATATTATCAACAAAATCTGTATCTTCACAGAAAGGGTAGAGATACTATAGAAGTGCTTATTCTTCACATAAAACACATACCTTCTCCTGTGGAATTACTTGGGATTTTTAAACTGCCCCCCCACCCCGAATGAAGAAGTCATGCATTTTTATACCTTGTATAATAGCAAGTAAAAAATGTATAAATTAGTTTTGTTCTCTAAATATTGGGTTTTGCTAATACTGGTATATGAGAAAAACACTCAGAAAGGAAACCACAGCCCCACAACGTATGGGTCTCTAGTACTATGAGACATTTTGCAGCAGTTGTTCTCCGAGTTGGAACATGAAACGTGCTTTTTTATCTTTTTATTCTATATTTCTAACTTCTGGGGAGAAAAGTGCTATGAGGGAATTTATAGACACATAAATCTTCCATGTTCCCATATATTGTGGTTTCTGATTTAAAAACTCTTCACTGAACAACTGGAAAAAATATTTAAGGGAAAAGAAGACTTTTTCTTTATATGCTTAACTACTCCTAAAACAAGTTACTAGTAGATAAGGTTGGCCTCAGTCAAAGGGTTCACACTTTATTATGCTATGCATTAAAATGCAGGCACCATCACATGAAATTAAATTACATCCTTTTTAAAAATAAGAATATGCCACTTGTTCCTAAAATACCCTCTGTTCAGTTGTCCTGCAGTTTTATAGATCCTGGAATGGGAAAACTCATTTGTGATAGGGGAGATCACCCTCTTAATAATTTATAACTTTTGGTAAATCTCTGCACATTGCACATCTCCCCATGCTAACACCAAGCGAGCAGCACTGGAGACAATGTACCTACTGCATTTGTGCAGTAAGTCTCACCAGGGTTTATCTCCACCAGCTAAAATGTCATGAAGCAGCCACTGGATTCAGATACTGTGATACAGCACACAGAGCTAAGTTAGATGACACACTGGTTAACAAACAACTTAATCAGGTTTCTACTATAGATTTCACAGTTGCTATGTCTGGGTAGTTGTCCCAGCACAATTACTTTAGTGGTTTATGCTACTTCTCTGCTCCCTCCCATTTAAAACAGTGGATTGAGATTTGAATATGTACTTTTTTCATCCCCATCCCAATTCAGACCTTCTAAGTGCAGAGTCATTTCAAGCACATTTTGGTTTGTGTTTTTCTTTGAGATTTGTTTGGGGTTTTGTGGGTTTTTTTCCCCCTTTGTTGTTAGCCAGAGTTCGGGGCCTCTTTTGAGGCT
>JANHGN010001634.1:0-48294 GCA_024605025.1 Megaceryle maxima
ATCTGAACCCTGAAAGAAGGTTGGAAGTGGGAGAGGGATTTGTGGGTTCTGTAAATCTAATATATAAAAAAATATATATACACACACACTAATGAAGGCAAAGTTTGCAAATCAAAGCAGTACCTTCTATTAGATTGACAGTGCTCAGAATAAGTAGGCAAGATCCTGTAACCTCAGATTAAAATTTTCAAGAATAACTTAGATATGTAAGAGTCTGAAGAAGGTGCTTTTGGAACTTTTACCTCTTGACCTTTTGTGATAACAAATGCATTTTATGCTTTTCTAAAATAAAAGGAGGAAAGCTGCTGCCAGCACAATTCAGTGTGGAACTGAAAGTGTCTCTGTGGCACATCTGCAGTAAAAGCTCTCCAAATCCGATAAGGAAGACAAAAACAAAAAAAAACCACAACCGACAGTACTAAGCTCTACAATATTTTCTGAATTCTGAATTTACTGAAGTTTTAGTTATCCTCAGAATAGCTTTTCAGCCAGAACAAAACTGCATAGATGCACAGCTATCTAGACATTCCAGGACTGAAGGGGCTACCCTATGAAAAGAAAGGGACAAAAATTCCTACCTTCCTTATGCCATTCAACTCAGCTGTGTGTAAACATCCAAGCCTGTTATATTGATAACACCAAGAACAAGGGAAATTTTTCCAGAAGCAGTGAATAATTCTGAGTAATCTCAATTGTTTTATAATTCCTGTATTTGGTTAGAGTAATAGTTATTTCATAACAGACAGGGCCTTTGAAAGAAATAGTATCAAAGCTTTTAGCGATTTTTAAATACCAACGGCCAAAACATTTTTCCTTTAAAAAGTCAAGTGAATTTAGGATATAAAATGCCCAAGGATCCACCCATTCTGTTTCAGAAGTGATGTTCTCTTACCCTAACAGTATTTTGAGGTGCTTTGAAGCTTAAAAGTTATCACAAAGGTACCATCATACCTAACATTGACATGCTGAGGATCCACTTTTTGACATCCAGAGCAGAAGTAAGTCATCCTGTTACCCTCTCCCAAACGACACACAGTGATCTTCCCACTGCACTGACCACACGTTGGGCGCTTGTATACTTTGTAGTGCTTGTAGAGTGGAGACCCAGTTTTGCAGCACTGAAATGGAACACGTTTAAAAGCCAAGTTAGAGGCCTGGTATAAATTTTATGTCAGTCCTTCTACAATTCAAATAGAGCTAAAATTAAAGAAAAACAAAACAAAACCCAAAACAAACAACAAACACACAAACTGACAGTTCAATGACTACATAAATATATTTAAGGTACACTTCTAAGGGTTATCATCTGTATTTCATATTCTTTACTGAAAATAAATGACTTTAAATCAGGTATAAGAGTGTCTGGAATTCTCCATATAACAGAATAAGAGTGAAGACAGAGAAGGAAAAATACAAAAACACACAAAAGAAAGATACTATCATGGTGCAAGTAAATGCATCGTAGGGACTCCCTGAGCTCAGCTGGACCAGCTAGCTGTTTCAGGACCAGTTGTCTTTGACCTGGCACATGCAACAGTGTTCTTAAAGACCTGATGAGCTCCAATTAATGCAGTATAGATAACAAGAATGAAACAAACCACAAAACGAACACCACCTTCCTTCACCCCAAAAAGAACCAAAACCACACCACAGATCAAGTTCAGACCTGACACTGCAATCTGGGTTAACCAACCTTCCCAAAACATAAAGAACTGTGCAAAGTTGAAATATTCCAGAGATTCTGTGGGAGTCAGGTAGTACCCAGTAAAATGACTCTGCTTCATCTTAGTGCTGGCCATGCCAAACAAACAGGCTCATGAAAAGCCACTTTGTTTTCTGGCGAGTTCCCCAGATCCTGGCAGAAGGACAAATTAAGTATAGTACAATCCCAAAGGGCACAGTGACCTAAAGAGCTTCCAGAGGGCTAACAGGCACATTTTATGGAGTCAGCATTGACATACCCCAGCTAAAACTGGCAGAAAAACAAACAAGAGCAGCCCAGTAGATATGCAGACAATTCTGCAGAGCCACGCGAGTCTTTGCACTAAAATCGTAGTTCCTTGGGCACAATTCAAACAATACCACAGCTGGAACAGCAATACCAGCCCAGCTCTGGGAAGGTCTAATAGCTCTAGCTTCATAATGCATGAAGACCCTTGGAGATTTCCCAAAATACAGGTGTCTGAGCACAGCATATTTGCTTCTGCTGTGCTCTTCTTCATCAGCTTCGCTGAATGAGAATGGTTTTGCTAGTACAAGCTAGTAATTCAATCAAAAGGAATTACTAATATATCTTTGCATTAATATTCACAAGCAGTTTGCTTTCTCCTCAACGTTTATAGTTAGTTTCCTATTAATAGTTTCCTCCCATCCAGTTATTAAAAAAAAACAACCACAACAAAACAAGCCAACCAACCAAAAACCAGCTTTTTAAGCAAGATTCCTTGTCTTTGCATCTATAAGGTGCTACAAATTATATAGTATGATTATTACAAACATTCTGTAACAGTCTCTAACAAATGATCAAGCACTACCTCCCATATTAACCTATTTTCAGTATGTTTTTACATTAAAGAAGTGGTGGAGGACTATCTCTCCTTTAAAAGCACTTGACTGGTGAATACTTTCTAAGTATAGATAATAAAAGTTTTGAAAATGGCTAAACTGAGCTACAGAAAGTCTAACTTGTTTGTTTATTGTCAGTCTAAAAGCCTGCAACATGTTTAAGTCTCCTACTATTACTGTTGTTGCAGAATTGGATGCTCTCTTCCCTGGTAGATTTTACTATGAAGTTTGGAGAATAAAAATATTTCCCTAGCCAACAGGCAAAGCTAGCCTTCAGTGGGTTGGAGGAAAGCAGACATTTAAACAGACTATTAAACAAATTACATTTTTAGCCTTTATGATTGAAAGATGGTATTAGGGAATTTAGGTGCCCTTCCCCTAGTCTATAAAAAAAAAATTTTTAGCAGCACTAACTCCTTGCCTTTCATGAATGCTAAAAAAAAAAGACGAGAATTTCACTGCTGCTGTTCATTTCTTTGCATGCAACCAAATAGAAAAGCATACAAGATTTAGGTCAAATTCTCCCTTTTTCTATTTTGGAAAGTTAAAGAACAACCACAAATTACAGAGTTTAGAGGGGAAGAAATGAAATCCTGCTGAGGTTGCAGCAATAGGGAGAAGCTGGAACTTACTTCCTTTTAGCAACCAAAAAAGCTTTTTCATTCAAAATAAAAAAAACCCAACCTTGTCACAAGTTAAAATCTATTTTGTCAAATAAATATACTTGCTATTTCAATTTTCATAAAGGAAGCCACCTTCATACTTCCCTGGGGCAATCTCTAGTTCCCAGTTTGAAGAGTGACCTTTATGTTATGTATAAAGGTGTGCTTAACCTACATCAATTCTGACATGTTCAGAGTGACGTTACAGCACATGCACTGCAAAACTGCACTGGCCCTCAGGCAGCATCTGTCAAACTCTTCTGCTGCAAGTGGGCCAAGCTGTGCACATTCCCACAGTCTCGACTCCCCCACCTTTCCATTATTTGACAATTCACAATTAACGAAGAGCACACAAACCAATGTTCTTATTCATGGAAACACCTGACCTGTTGCCTCTCTACTGTTTTCACAGCATCACATCCCATATAACTAAAACGCCAGAGTCAAGATTTGGAGGTTTCTCAGAAACATGTGCCAGTACCTTATAAAAAAGCAGGGTAAAATCACGTGTCATTTTCACCAAGAGACTTATATGCTCATCTGTCAGTTGGCAAACCTGTTAAGACAAGAATAATTTTTTTATATTATGATGCTAAGGGACAACAGCAGGAAGACCTATAAAGCAGGGACACTTTGAATACCTTCAGCTGATGTGGGATTGCATTGCTTCCTGTTATGACAATTCTGACTTCACACTGTATATATCATCTCAGTAAAACAGTACATTTTCCTGTACTACACAAACTCACTGTGCGAATATCATAGTGTGTATATTGTGTGTGTACTTTGCCTCAGCTGGGCAAAACATGAGGTAAAAATTTCTATTGTCTTCCTCTATATTGACCTAAGAGTTCCTGATCACGGGAATCATATGGGGCTAAAAACTTTTAGTTCCCTCTTCATTTCCTTGAGGATCCATCTATCACCAGATTCCCCTTCCTGTGAGAAATCTTCAGGAAGAATACTTGAGCTGAAGGCATCACAGTTAGAGAAATGTATCAACCAAATACCTTTTTGTTAAGCACTTAAAAGTTTTAAGTTGCGTTTTTCTTTCCTCTGCCAGCTCACATTGCAGATACAGTCAAAATCCAGACTGACCCTGTGAAGAACTTTCAGAAATACTATACTAAAAAAAAACCAACCACAAAAAAAAAACAACACCTTTCAGTTACTATCTTCACCAGTCTTCCTTTACATTTTGTGTCATCTCAATCTGTTTTGCAAATATCAGACCTCTTTTCAACCACAGTTTGGAAAGGCATGCTTGAGGATCTTAACCAAAAAAAGTATGGTAAACAATGGCAGCAAAGCAAATTATGCCAGCTAGCAGGAAAGGAAGAAGCAGCTGCAAAAATAATCAACTCTACCACAAGCTATTTTGGGTAGTAACTGAAGAAAGAAAACCTCAGCACTCCCCACTTACCTTTATTTATAGGCTGACAATTTAATAATAGCACAACAGGATGACAAAGTCAGCATTTGAAAATTAAATGAATTACCTACTAAGGAGAGGTTTCAAGTTGTAAGAGAAAAGGCTTAGCCCCACAAAATATCTCCACTCTGTGAGGAAGGAGTAGCAGCAACAAGTTCCAAGAAATGCCATGACAAATATCTCAAGTTACGATGATGAAACATTAAGTGAATGTCTTAGAATAACTTAAGAAATAAGAGATAAAACAAAAGTAAGATGACAAAATGTTATGTAAAGATGTATTTATATTCTTAATACTTCGGTGTCATTAAAAACATTTCTTCCACCTTAACAGCTGGATGAAGACCACTGTCAAACAGTGCTTCATTTTTTATGATGTTTCCCACTCCAGGTAATACTGCTTGATCCAGTAACACATCACACAACATACGGGTTTTCTGCTTCTTAATCTCAGTTTCTGCTCTTAAGAAGCTGAACTTTGCAGAACAGATATCCAAGCTTTTCATCATTCTCACTTTCTGCTCACTCTCAGCTGCATTTCTGGAAAAGAAAAAAAAATTAAGATTAATTTTTATCATTGTATGCTAATATAGAGGTATGATTTTAAATACAACACATGAAAATAATAGAACACAATAGGCAGATAATAGAAACCATGAAAATACCAGTGACAACAGGAACAGAAATTATAATTAACTACCCCTCTCAAAAAACAGGTCAATGATCTGTGCATGGAACATGCATCTGGTCCAACATCCAAGAAAGCATCCTTATTTTGTTCATGTTAGCTTGAAAAATGTTTTAAAACTCCTTTCAATGTGGAAAGATCATGTTTTTGGAAGATCAAACATAGCTAACTGTATGGTTACATGGTCCAGTTGTTATAACAAAAGATCTATTTTCTCAAACCTTATTTTTATTAGGTTAATCATAATAATTTGAAAATACAGTATGAGAAGTCTCAGGCTTACAAAAGCTTTTGCTTTGTATTATTAAATATGCATATATAAGCTACTTTAATTGACATGCTCCCTAGAGCCTCAAATGCTTTAAAATCAAACTTGCTGTTACTTTTATTGCAATGAGAAGTACAATGCTGATGGACAAAGCCATCCATTTTATGTAAATTAGAATTATTATACCAACTTGTTTCCAACAAAAAAAAAACCCAAAATTAAAACAGAACCTTGGGAGCATAAAAGTTTGAAACCAATAATCATCACAGGTCCTTATTGTTGAGGAAGTGAGACTCACATTGAAATTAAAGGAGCATTGGGGTCTGGCATTCAGATCTGAGGACAGAATTAAATTCAGCTTTCATTCTCAGTCTTCATACTATAGTGAGGCTATGGCATCAAACTGCTTTAACTGTATGTAGACTGATACAAAAAATCCAAAATTTAATTCCCTATCCATAAATATGACATGTTTAGAAAGTTTTGTTTCTTTGTGTCTATGATGGCTTTCATCCAAGCACTGCACAATTTGTGTGATATTTCATTATGTTCCTAAAAGAATGTTATGAAAAGAAATAAACCAAGCTGTGCTTAATTTGATTAATTTTTGCTTTACCTATGCTCTACTGTCACCTCAAAAAAACAAACAGTGTCCTCTGTAAGCTGTATCTCCAAAACTGGCAGTGCTCCATTTCTGTCATTGCTTCCATTAGGATTAATGCGCATGGAACCGTTCATACCAAAGTGAATCCTCGGAGAGAAAGAGAGTTCTTATGGGTATTTGATTTTAACAATGTTTCCAAGCATTACATTAGTCTAGTTCTTGAAGTTACAGACTATTCTTACCTAACCAAGTCATTGCATATGTACACTAATTCTAGTTATTGAGAGTAGCACAGCAACAAACTACTTGCTTACATAGTGCAAGTGCTTACAATTTTCAGAGAAGAACCCTTCCCAGGTCAAAACCAACTCTAACACACAGAAGTTTTCATTGGCTTCCATAATTCATTATTCAGAAGTCAAACCTGATCATTAAGTAACACCACTCCTTCTGCTTTTATTTGCCTAAAACCAAGGCAAAACCTGCAGGCCAATTAAAAAATAATAAAATAAACTGAAAAATGCACAAATGGTAAAGAAGTGGAGCAGACTCTTTCAAGCATTCCTTTTACAGACCACTAATGCTTTAAGAGGTCTTATGTTCTATAATATATTCCACCAATAGCCAGTATACTTGAGCTATGGACAAGTTTGACTATGATCTCATACATTTTATTCGTTACAAATTCACCTGGTACATTCAAGTCCTAAAAAAACTGTAAGATAGATGGAGTGTCCTACTTCTATATGCTGTATATAATAAAATGTAGATTATTCTGTAGCATCAAAGATTTAACAAATTAAACTGCACAAAAGATCAAAGAAATGTAATATCAGTTGTATACTGCCTTTTAATCCCTCCGTTATATTTCAGGAAGGATAGGCATTTTAAATATTTACAGATAGGTTACAACAACAATCACTAAACATAGTCTAGAAGTCAACTCTTTATGTAACTTCCTCATAGAATTTAATCCTTAATTATTTCTTTTTTCAATTTTTCATTTTTTTCAAAACTCTCTTCTTACAAGTCAGTGCAGGTGATAGTTATTTTAGCCACTTTTATTTTCAGTAGCCATTTCCAGTTTTCAAACACCAAGAATAGTACTGCACAGGCTTAACAAATCAAATTTCTTCTTAAACCAAAATCCCGCATCTTGCTAGCAAATGGTAACGCACTAAATGCTTCCAGAAAGTTCCTTTTAAAGAAATAAAAACCACATTAATAGCTGATTTACCAAGCTTCAGTATACTGTTTAATGGGAGTATTAAGAATCACAACTATTAGCTACCTTAGTGACTTGTTGATTCACGACTAGAAAATAGAGTCACTGCTACACACTTGCATTCAAAAGCCTTAAAAAAATTTACAAAATTTCACTCCAATGTGTTTGATTACCTTTGATGTCCTGAAACAGGGCAAACCAGAAATCTTCTCATTTTGATTACAAATAGAAAAGCCATACTAATTAAGCCTAGGATCTGTTATTCAATGATAGCTAGTAGTAAGGAGCTCATGATTTTTTGTTATTTTAAAGTAGAAAAGTGAGGTTTTAGAATTATTTAGTGCTACACAATGTTATAAGGAGCTGCTCTTCCCCCCCTCCCCCCCAAAAAAAAAAAGACTGGCTGCACAAATTATTATATGGAGATGTAAAAACCAAACAATTCATATTATCAAGTTCTAAGGGCCAAGATGTAATTTCCAATTAAGACAATAGATATCTTTCCTTTAATGGATTTGGAGTCAACAATTACCTCTTTCTTAAAAATATTTTCATGTGTTTTCAGTTATGCAAAAACATAGGTGCATTATAAATTTTCAGAAACTCTTCTGAACCATTTATCACTCCAAATTTACATTAACACCACACTACAGAAACTAAACCCAGGACAACCTCCCTTACATAACTGTATCATTTCCCTGGCAAAACATGCAATCCATGCAAGTCTCTCCTACACAACTAATTATTTTTCAAGTTTCACTGAGTAAATGTCTTTCAAGGCAAAACTAGAAAAAAAAATTCTCTGACTTTAAAAAATAAAAAACCTTCACTTTATTCAGTGACTTTAATGTCCTTGTTTAAATAGACATCAAAAAGTAGAAATACTAATTTCTTCAGAAGGTGTCAGAGCTGATTTGTACTGTTAAAAAAAGCTTGTACTGCCCACCATGGATTGCAAATACACTGAACTGAACTTCGTTTGCTAATTGCTATCCACAACATGGCAACACTTCAGAAGTATCCTCCTCATTTGCAAGTCAGGCAAGCAGTAGCCATAGTGTATGAAACAATTTCACGGCCAGGTTATCTTCTCCCACCAGGCAGTTATTCTCCACTTGAGAAAATCCAGGAGCATAAAATCAGTTAATTACCCTTCATGGCCTAGTCTTTCACAAAACACGTCTGACTAATACGATTCCAGCATGACTACCAGCTTTTTACAGGTAATCTTAGCAGATGAGATAAAGCTGGTTTTGTTATGTTGATAAGCTATGTACAGATGCAGAACCTGTGTATCAGTAACACTCCTCATGACAATAAAGTCCTGTATTTGGATGTTAACTTTAATAAATTAAAAAAAAAAAAAATGCATCCTCTGAAGGTGTATTCTTTTTTCCTGTCCCAGTAACAACCCTGGCAGCACTACTTAGACACATTTTCTGACGCCTTCCTCTACCTCCCCTCAACATCTGTAAAATGCAAAACATACATTTTTAGAACAAACTAATTAAGATCTTCTATCAGATAAGTAACTTCTGCCTCCTGTGTGGAGAGGACCTTACCTACAACATTTCCAATCAAGTAAGTGACACGACCAAAGGAACTTCTTAAATACAGTTTCTAGAGTTACAATAATTGATGAAACTTTTCAGCTTATAATCAAATAAGAACAGAGGGTTGTTTTCATTAACAATAAGTCACTGCATTGGCTAGAAAGCTTGAGAATTATTTAAGGTTTATCAGGGTCAAAGGATTGTAATTTTCTGTACTAGAACTTGGCAACATTTTTTCTTTGAAGAGAGCTTAGACAAAGTGCTTACTTACATTCCTTTGTAATAGTTTTTTTCTTCTGATAATGTAATTCTGTTAAAACAATATTTTCTTAATGTATAATTTACTCTTTTGCTTAGCCACTCAATTTGTTATACATGCAAATATAATTAAAAATAGGCTAACATCTCTATCAGTAACCACCCTTGCCCCCCCTTTTTTTTTTTACTTTTCTTAATAACTGATTTATCTTTTTCTTTTTTAAAACTGCTTTTCCTTTTCCATTTCTATTTAATAAAGCACAATACAAAGCAAGAGAAACTGATTAGTAGCTTTAAACACATAAGCAGTCCTATCCTACTAGTCACTTGTACAATTGTCATATGTAAAGGACTGGTATGTGCTTGTAAGACTAGTTGCATTTCTCTAACACCAGGAAAAATAAGCATATAGCACTATATTTAATAACCAGCAGGCCCTAGCTACCAAAGATCAGCCTGCACATCATCCCAGATAATTACTAGTATGTAGCTGCCTTAATTTATCCAATGTGCAACTACTGTAAACTATTGCACTCACAGTCAAGCACTTTCAGTTCCATTCTCTCCTATAACAGCAGTGCCACTGGCAAAATATGTCACAGAATTGTAAGGTATTTGTTGATATTATCAGTCCTAAATTAACAAAATTCATGGCCTTCCACTTTTGTTCAGGATCAGTCACTAGGTAACAAAGGCACTGTAGAAGTCACGTTGTTCTTCTAAATATTTAGAAAGATTATAAATATGTTGCAAGTAGAAGTGTAAAAGACAATCATCAAATGCAAGCCTTACCCATTAAATATAAGGGACCTTACTTATGTATTCTATTGCTATAAAGAATGAGAGGCATTTTTTCAATAATCAGTTGTGCTGTGCATTTGGTTAGTTTTATTTTTAGTTGACTTTGCAGTACAGAAGCATATTGTGCCAGAAAAAAAAATGAACTAGATTCCAAATACAACTGTGGTAGCTAGTACAAGATGTCCAAGCAGTTAAAGCATATTACAAAATCATAAACATGGCTACAAGCCCCTAATAAGCTCTGCAAAGAATGAGCAATGATTTGGCAGTTTTACAATTTGTCTAGGAGATGCGGTTTCACTAGAGAGTTACATTTATGATACACAAAGCATTCACCTGCTAAATTTCAAACCATACTACCACATCAAGGAGTGCTTAATATTGTTTAAAGAAAGCAAGAAAGGCCACATATATATACACACATGTAGTATTTTAAGTTTGGCAATTTATTCCACATGAGTTTATTATCAGAACAACTGAATCATTAAAAATTAGGCACAGAATTTAATACTAAATTTCTTCAGAAAAGCCAAAAGAAATTGCAAGTAGAGCTTGTAGTAGAGGACATTAAGCAAATGTAACTGCATTCACTTCTGAGTTTTGTCCCTAGAAAATGCAATTTCCTGTTCAAAACAAAGCATTTCATGGAGTAACTATCCTTTTCAGATACCTTTATATGGAATCTTAGACTAAGACAATAAATTAGGTGTACATGTGACTATATCCAGTATTTCCAGCACTGCAGAGAAGCTGCTGAGAACTTCCTCCAAAACAGTATCTTTCAAAACTCTGAAACTGACATTAGCAAGAACAAAGTGACCCCCCAAACACATACAGCCTCTTACCTTAGAGCTTTCTGATCAAAATACATAAAAAGTTCCTTTCCCAGTGTCTCCACACCTCTGTAAACATGTCCAACAATGAAATTGTGAACAAAGGTTCTGTCCTCACTTGGAGAGGTCTGAAAATGAGTATGCAGACAGCTTAAAACAGGATTTATACTACTTTGATCAGTACACATTCAGCAAGCAGCTGTAGGAATTCATTTTCCAACTCGGACAACATTAAACCTTTTCTCCTTAAGCAACTCTATCAAAGCTAATAAAGACTGTTAACCCAGGAAGCAGACAGTCACTACTGCTAATGCTGTTGTGGCTTTGTTCATTCTTCTCCAAATTGAAACAATACACCTTTTTTTAAATCAGGATATTTTATTTATTTTCCTTCAAGTCATGAAATCACAACAAAAGTTTCAGGCTCATGTAAACTAAACAGGTATAATCTGAATATTAGATACTTTTCAGATTGTCAGTTCTGCTATTTGCAGACCTACATCCTTCTCCAAATACCTCTTGCTGGAGTCTCTATCCAAGCTACTAATATGCTCTCAGTGTTTCACATAAGGCATTGTGTATTACAGAAAAGCCTCCACTGAGCCCAGAGAGATACTTCTCTTCCTGCTCACTGAAAATCTAATCTCAGAAAAAGTTGAACAGCAGGTGGGGACACTATTAAAGGACAAGAAAAAGATCATTTTTGAGGTTGAAGCAATAATATTTTCTTGCTTAGCACATGAAACTTCACTGAAATTACAAGGGACCTCTACAGGGTATCTGGTCCCAAACAGCTGCTCAAAGCAGGAATGACTTAGGTCAGGCAGTCCAAGGCCTTGTCCTTTCAACTTCAGAGTAGTTCCACAGATGGAGACTCCCATCTCTCAGGGTCCTCCTTCGAAGGCTTGCCTATTGTGGTGGAAAAACTTTCCTAATACCTAATCAAAATTTGTCCCATTGTCACCTGCATCTGCTGTCTCACATCCTACAGTGCTCTTCTGACAAGACTCTAGCTCTATCTCTTACATATTTTCCTTCTACACAGTGGAAGAGAAAAAATAAAAACCCAGTTCTATCAGCTTCTCCTTATGCACCATGTGCTTTGGGTTGCAAATCACACCAGCAGACTCGCTCTAGTCTGCTATTTTCTTTTTCCTACCAGGGAGTCAAAGCCTGGACACAGTAATTCAGATGCAGCTTTGCAAGTACTGAACTGAGGTAAGAATCACTCTTCCCAGCCTGCTGGCTACACTGTCCTTAGCACAGCCCAGTATAGGGCTGGCTACTCTTTCTTGGAAGGGCACACTAGTGACTTGGAGTCAGCTGGTACAGGGCCCTAGGTCATTTTTCTCTGTGGAACGATTCTCCATCTGACCAGCAGACAGGCCTGTGCCATTACATGACATTATTCTGTTCCAAGCACAGGATTTTGCAAGCCCTGCAAATACCGAAGTTTCTGCCAGCCTATTTTTCTAATTCCATCAGGTTCCCCTAACTAGCACCTCAAGGTCCCCAAAACCTGCTGAAACCTGCAAGCAGTATATTCACTGTCACCAGAGCCCTAGCTGCAAGGCACAGATATGCATAACCATGCTTCAATCACAACACTCAATTGCAATGCAAATATGTATGAAAGCGACTCTGGCAAATGAGCAAGGCTTCAGCTAGTTAGGGAAATTTCAGAGCTACTCTCTATACAATCTCCCACTGTATTATTACCTTGAAATGATATACATTTAGAAGGTTTTATGGTTATTATTCTGTCAAGTAGAAAAATAAAAATATTTTTTGCATAACATCAACACCATTTACTTTACCTGTTATCAAAATACGAAGAAAGGATAATTTTGTTCTTGCATGAACAGTTCTTCCCTTCCAATACAAATATTAAAGTAAAAATATTAAAGTAGTGTGCAACAAGGTTTATTTTAAAATTACTCAGGTTTGTTTAAACCAGAGGAAGAGATAACAAAGATAGAAAACTAACTTGTTTTTTCAAAATATTTTAAGTTAAATGCATACCACTTTAGTATCAGGTGAGCCCTTACAGTGACTGTAGCACACATTCTCCTGAGCAGTGTAGTCTTCAGCAGTGACCAAGGCTTTGGCCACGATCAGCAGCCACTGCAAGATCTAAAGAGTCCAAGACCCTTGTGATAATTATTTGCCAGTGATTAGTCTGCCCTGAAGTGACTTTCACTACAAAGTTATGAACATGAGAATGTTTGAGGGAATTTCTTTTCAGAACCATAGGAGCATAAATCCTTACTTCAAAAGCTTAGTCCTGAAAGATACAAACCTATAAAGAGTGATCTGTTGACAGCCTATCTTAAAACAGGCACATCTTGAAACATGTTCTTCCTTAAACCATTCTTTCACTGAAGTACTTATTGTGTCTTAATCACAAACTCTCCTACATTGCCTTTCATATACTGAGGTGGGGGGGAAACTCCCCAGCTTCTATCTGGAGGCATCCAATACACTTAACTGGGACACAAGCAATGCACAATTGCTCACAGCTGAGCAAAACCAGGCACAAAAAGAAAGCCCTAGCCACCTCTGTAATCAAAACCAGAGGACTGTATCTTCACAGCTCATCAGCTAGGCCTGCTCACTGACAACCCAACTTCTCCTCCTACCTGGTCTCGGGAGTCCCAGCATGGTTTTATTCTGGTGAATTATTTTATGCTGCTAACAGGATAAAACGGCTAGAGAAATTGCATACTGTACACACTGAAGGTAGATGCCACAAACTATTTAAATAGCAGGTCCAGTTAAAAAGGTTTCTGAAAAAGCTAGAGAATTAGGAGCTCCTTTTCTGCAGGCCAACATTCATCTCACCATTTTTCCTTCAGACTTGTAAGGATTTACAATATAGCAAAAAGATTAAAATTAGAAATTGCTGCTACATTTTTCCTCATACTGTAAGTTCCCCGGAGCTAAGTGATACTGTAAAATTTACCCTAAGTGAATGACAGCAGTTCTAAAAGCTTTGCCTTATTATTTCCAACCCCCCCTATGTTTTTAGAGTTTCAGCACCTCTTCATACATCCGACCTCGTACAGCGCATTTATTACGCTGATGACAGTAACATTTTAGACACACTAGCCACGGACACACGCCCGCACCTCACGCCCCTCTACCCCTCCAGACAGGGACAGCAGGAGCACAGTCAGGGGCGGGAGGTTCGGCCCGGGCCTCCCCAGTCCTCCTACTCCGAGCTCAGGCCCGCCAGCCCGCACTCCAGCAGCTCCCGACGGCTACAGATTCCCCTCCCCAAACCCAGCGGCGTTTACCAACGCGCACACCCAGGAGCAAAAGCTCTGCACCCCCGGCCCGGCCCCTCACCGCGCCACCGGCTGCAGCTGTCGGGGCTCTGCCCCGAGCGCTCCGCACCGCCTGGCCCCGCCGCACTCGCGCCCGCAGCCTCTCCCCGTAGAGCGCGCAGCCCGGGCCCTCCACCATGACGGCTGCACGCCGCCTGCCGCTGCCGCTTAAAGTTGCCGCTCGCTTAGGGGTGGCGTTGGGGATGTTCCGCCTCCGTCCGGCTGCCCCGGGGAGCGCCGGGTCGTTGCCGAGGGGCTGTTATGGCAGCCGGCCGCAGTTCCAGGCAGAGTTCAGCCCGAAACTAAAATCAGAAACGCCACGGGCGGTCTTGATTCGTCCCAGCAGCTCCGCGGACAGGAGAGGCTCAGCCGCGGTGCTGGGTGGAGGGGGATCAGCCTCTGGTTGGGGCGGCCACCGGCGGCCTGGAGGAGGTCGGAGAGGCGGGCCCGGCCTAACCCGCCTGTTGTTTCTTTTCCGGTCCCGGTGAGCTGGTGTTTAAGCTCAAAACTACTTTTTTGCGTGGACGGGAACGTTAATCAAAATCCCTTTGCTTTGTGAGACACTTTAGGGGAAGCACGGCATATCCTATTTTGTTCTTAAGTGTGAACTTCCAATGTCTTCAAATACTTCATTAGCTGTCTGAGGCTACCTGGTATTGTCTAAAACACCCGTGCAAGGACATCTTTTCAGACTGAATGCACATTTAGAAGTACATTTCAGCCTTTAAAAAGTCAATATTTAATAGGCTTTCGCAGTCATTCTGAGTTTACACAAGGAAAATGGTCCTTTCTCTGATGAGTTTGAAGTAGGAATGGGTGTAAGAAACTATGAGCTTTAAAAAAAAATTGAAGGAACTTGCATTTCAAGGTAGAATATTAATCACCATTTATTAATGTCCGTCTTGTAAGGCATATTCACACTGATCAAAATCTTCATTATTTCTTACATAAACAGTCCAATTTTTTTTTTTGTCTGGGTTCAATCAAAATGCATCTTCTTATTAATTTTTTTTTTTTTTTTCCCCCTGAATGTGACTGAGTTAGGTTAAAATAATTGTTTGCCAAAATCAAACCCTTAATTCAGGTGTGCTACTAGTTAGGGTATGCTCCCCTTTGTTGCAAAATCCTTTTTTTTTTTTTTTCTTTTGCTGTGATCATTCTAAATTAAAATAATGAGACAATAATTAGAGAATTTGGCTCACTAGTTAGAGAGCAGAAATCACCAATGTTTCAAAACAGTATGTGAAACTCCAAGCTGATTTTTCTGCTGCCCTTGAGTCCTGCCTTACTATTCTTCCAAGGCAGTTAGAAACTGACACATAACTCAGGTTTTTATACTCATACATAGGCACCTTAAAAGTACAGGCAATAACAATTTCAGTTACGTGGCTATCAAATGCAACGTTTTTCATGAGGAGGGATTTTCTAACTGTGTATTTTTCAGTTGATGGTTTGTTCAGTGTGTTACAGCAGATTGGGTTTTCAATTCCACACCTAATTCTGCAGGTGCATGAGAAGCTGCAATACTAACTATTAAGGTTCTCAACCCCTTTTCCTACTCGTAAACAATGAATTTCAACTAGAGATTCTGCAGTAACTCACCTTTTGCACATGCTTTTATTCCACTAGAAGTTGAATTCCAGGTACGCACAAATTATCCTTGGTGAACTTCATATTGAAGTGTTTGGTGGTGGTTGATAAACATTTCAGAGTTTCTTCTCTTTAAGAAAAAATGTTTAAGAATATAGTTGTAACAAAGGGAAGAGGAGTAACAGCACTCTAAGAGATACCAGTCTGGCAGTTTTATAGTTTGAAACAAATGCCCAGTGCTGAACTCTAAATGTAGATGGTTTTAGGTAAAAGTACCTGAATGACAGCAGCTGAATGAAGAAGAGTTGTTGGGCAAAATTAATGCTGATACATTTTTTTTTTCAACGACATAGTAGTGCAGCCAAGACAAAAATATATAACTCTGCTTTACAGTGTTCCAAGTTGAATAGTCTTAGCTGCTTTTGTAAAAGTAATTCCTTGAGTCAGGAAATCTCAGTTGCTGCCATTCAGTTTGAACACTGCAGTTCCCAAGCTACAAAGGAACATGTTTTGTAAGATGCAAGAAGCTGATGGATTGCTTGCAAAATAAAAGCTTTTGTTAAATTTATTTCAGGGTTCTTTATTAAGAGTATAACATTTCTTGGCAATAGGTTTTTGCAGTCATTTCCATCAATAAGTTGTTCACACCTTATTTTGCCTTTGAAAAATCCAATGTCCACAAGAAATAATCTCTCCCACAGGTAATTAAATGTGCAAATTTCAAGAACAAACAAGCAAATAAATCTTACTCGAGTATGAGTTTAACATTTGACTATTTTTTTTTTTTTTACTTCCAGCCTGCTGTTACATCAACAACATCTTAGCATTCTACTGTACGATGATAATTGATAGAGCAGAGCAAATAATGGGAAGTCACCTGCAGTGAAAGGTAAAATCTATTTTTAAAACAGAAATTAAGTAAATCTACATATGCTCATAAATTTGTCTGCTGTTATTGTAGCTGTGTGCACAGCTGCATCTGTTATTTTTCCCGGTAGTGTTCTCAGGCAGAATTTCTTGATTTGTCTGTGTATTTGCAAAATTTACATTTAGATAACAGCATACAATAGAACAGCGTGCTCAGAACTGGACACATATTTTTGCTGACATAGCTGGTATATTATTGCTGTTGTGATCTCATTAGAAAAAGAAAGAAAAAAAAAAAGTGCATTTCTTTCCAAATTTTAAAGTTTTCCAGAATTATGAAAAGAATACAATAATTTTTTTTTTTAATTCCACTTTCCAGAATTTATACAGAAGCCCAGATTCCCTGCCTTGTTGGACCAGTTCACGCTGCAGGGCATTTGGCATAGAATTGATGTGGTTAGTTTGCAAAAATAGAGATACCAACAACCAATTGCTCAAACTCTCTGTTTGATGTGCATTGTCTCCCTTGGATTAATGTGTTAGTCTTAGAACATTGGTGTGCAGTTTAAATACGTAAGTTAAGTTTGCAATTAACAAAGCTTTGAAAAAACATATTGGCAAGGAATATTACCATATGGTAAACATAGGCTAATTTAAACGGAATATAATTTTAAACATTCGCTGATATTAGAATATCAATTTATTATTTAGATATAGTAAAGTTGCCTTTCTCTGAAAGCAATACAAGAGAACAGAAATATGCAGAATACAAGCACATCCTGTTCTTCTAATCCAGCAGTCCAAAGAACAATGTCATCATTGAGATACTCGCTAAGGCATACTTCTTTTTCTTCTGGCCAACTGAAGTATACAGTGAACTACAAAGATAGTCCCTTTATGGTGACAAAATCTTGGATAAGAGTTAATAAGCAGTGGATGACAGATCTGTTTCATGGCTGCCCAGAGAGTTAATGTGAACAGTTAAGCACACTCAAAATTGCTCATCATGTAATCCTAACGAAATCCTTCCTAAACCTTGTAAAAACATTCCCAAATCCTTCTAAATTAAGTCTGTTAATGCAATTAATCCAAATAGTTGCGCTGTTCAGGGAATGTGTTCTGGGTATGAATGCCTGGTCTGACAGTGTTTTTTGATGGTCATGCATAGTTGATACGGATGCATAGTTAAATTATTTTTTGTCAGTTACCTCAAAATAAGTAACGCCTTGAGTGCTGGGATCCTTTTATAGGTGGAAAGTTTTTACTTTCCATCACAGAAAACATAGTATTGTAACTTTGTTTTTCACAGCTGCAGTTACTGTAAAGATACAGAGCAAAAGTTTCTTTGGAAATTGCAGTAAAGTATCCATACAAAATTTTGAACTAAGTTATGAAGAACAGGTTTAGTATGAAAGTTTCTTGCATTTATTTTATTGTTGCAGCCACAATAAAATGCTACAGCTTACATACTATTCTCACTGGACATGATGTATTTGTTGAAAATACTTCCCATTAATGGATGAATGGATTGGAAGTAAAGGGGATGGCTGAAACTTAGTAGTACTATCCTAATTTAAACTAAATGAAAACTGGTCAGAGATAAGCTTATTCTTAGGGTTGCAATTCATATGCTAAACAAGAAAGTAAATTTTTTATTTATAAGTTTAATACATTATACTTTATGTTGCTAGCGCAGGACATGAGTTAGACAGAGGATGCAAAACCAAACAAACAAGCAGGACATGAGTTAGATAGAGGATGCAAAACCAAACAAACAAAACCAAAACAATCAACCAACCCCACCCCCACAAAAAACAAACAAAAAAACCCACCGAAAAACACCAAATCAACAGAAAAAAAACCACACTTAGTTATGTGTGCAATTATATTTTAAAAAATTACTGATACTTCAATATTGTCACACTATTACCAGGATTTCCCAGAGTAGTGATTAATAGTATGACAGCTTCACCTATCAATGACTGTTGGGCTGCAAACAAGTCACCACTCTTGTAGAAAAATAGCTTCTTTGTGTATCAATTCTTGATTACCTGAGAAATGAAAAAAAAAAACCCACCTTTGAAAATCTTGGCTAGTTTGACATGTTAGTTTTCAGCAGAGTAATTTTGCCATTTTCAGTCTGGAATTAGATGTGGATTGCTTTCAAACACTGAAATTCATACTTCTTTCCTAAGAGACATTTGTACTGTATTACTCTCTTGGCCTTTAGTGAGGGGAAAAAAAAAAAAAAAAAGTAATCAGAACTAACCTGTCTCAAATCCGAATTTTTCTTCTGTTCAGACCAAAGGGTCAAATCCGCAAGAGGGAGTTAAAAGGAGAGAAGCAAGCTATTCACACTCCCCAAAATTCAGTAATAATTGAGGTCCATTGACTATACAAAATTTATAAGGTAATGAAAACTCTGAACTCCCTATCTAATCAATGGCAAAAGGTAGGCACCTCACCAGACAGTGATTTAGAGCAGAGGCCTCATTATGTCTTTCTCTCCATTAGCCACACAGGGAACAATGCCAGCTCATGCTATGGAATACCCCGCTGCGTAACTTCAAGCAGTCACATAATTTCCTTATGCAGTGTAACAAGAGAGTAATGTCTAAGAATATGATTCACTTGTACTCTGAGCCAGGTACTGTCTGGAAGTTCCATGAAGTTGCCTAGATGCCCCTCTGCACTTTGGATTCAGATCAGTGAACCGTCTCTTTTGGAGACTTATCCAAGCAAAGCAATTTTTTTCAAAAAAGACAATGTGGCAGCTTCTTTAATCTGCTATAGCAATCCCTTGATACCTGGGTAATCAGTGGTGCACCCTTCCCCTGGGAAATAGAAACCAATTGATCCTAGAGTTTCTAACCCCTGCAAAGGTATGCAGGAGACCAGAATAGACAGTGTTCTGAACCAAGGCTAAGGTCATCTCTCTTATCAGACTGCTTTTACTTTCCATAGTGTACTTTTTTTTTAACGAGAGCAGTGACTGGAACCAAGGTCATTTAGATTAGTCTGGAATTATCAAATCTAATTTTCATCATCAGACTGCTGAACATAGCCACCTCAGACTTCATACTTTGTAATATAGCTCTCTCTGAAAGGATATTCTGATCTTAAACTATGATTTTGCTGTTAATTGTAACAGCAGCTTTTCACAGAATCATAGAATATTAGTGGTTGGAAGGGACCTCTGGAGATCATCAAGTCCAGTTTGAGAGTATGAATTTAATTTTGGCTCATTGGGAGTGAATCTGCATCTTAATGGTGTAGCCATTAAGTTCTGTTATTAAGTATTCAGTATCTGTTTACACCCATTTTTTTATTTCATTTTTTTTTTCTATTGAAGGGAAATGCTTTACTAGTAAAGAAACTCCTCTTCCTTTCTCCATCAGTATACCTAATAACCCAGTGATAACGACAGTTATGCCACCAAAGGGTGGCAGGAGATCAGCAGTCCATACGCTGCTCCAAATCAGGTCGAGTGCTTTGAACGTAGCTGTATTATTTACTTGTGTCACTGATCCATCAGGAGAGAAGGTCACACAGACCAATATTCTCCTCACCATGTTTCTGTTTAAGAGTTGACCTAGTGGACAAGGAACTGCATCTCTTGGAGCAGACTCTGAAAGCAAGACATATAGACATAGTCAATTCCATCTACATATGAGGTATAAAGAAACTGGTATCTTCAAGTCTTGATGCTTGTGTACATCCTTGGGACAGGAAATTGTCTACAGCAGAAATTTAGCTTCCTGGTAACATAGGTTTATTCAAGGCTAGATATCAACTGATGTTGAATGTTGACTACTTATGTCTCAGTATCAGACCTCTGAGATCAAACTGTAACAGACTTCTATTTTTGTGTGTGTTAGAAAGCAAACTGGAGAAAAAAGAAAGATCTGAAAATGTATGGATTCCTTCAGAAATGTTAAGTGTAGTACATGGATTATGACATTTCAAGGTTCTATAACGATATTAAGCAATATCAAGTTTCTTTGCTGAATGTTTCTTTCTAAAATAGTATGCCCAAAGGAGAAAGAATCTTTTACCATTCTTAAATTATAGAGTAATATTGGAAAAGAATTGACTAAGACCCAGCCTAAATTCAGAAATAAAATATATGGAAAATAACTAAGAAAAAACAAAGTTACTTTATAAATTTGTACTGAGAATTTTAGGCTCCTTAAAAGTTCATATCCCATTCCCCATTAAATCTGCTTGCTTTTAGATACTTGGATTCATGAGCATAGGTGCTTCTACCCATTCACAATGGCATAATCTAATTTACAGTCATAGTTTAACTTCATTTGGAGAAACAAGTTTGACAGTAATGTGCAACTGCCTCAGGGTGGGAAAAGCAGATCTTAACTGAAGCTGGATATTCATGGGGTTAAGTACAGACAACTTACCTAGCAACTTATGAACAGTGCTCGTAACTACTGTATCTGGGGAGACAGTTCAGTGCCAGGAGTTTTTCTTGTTTTGTTGATGGTTATTGGCTCCTCCCAAATTAAGTAAAAGTTACTACATTTGTCTGGAGGATAAAAGAATATATTTAAAACTTGCAGTAGTTTATTCAAAGGGTAAAGCCTTGAAGATATTTAAGAAAAAGTGTCCAGCAGTGCCTCTAGGCTATCTACAAGATACAACAGATGAAAGGAAAAAATGAGAAAATTGGTACCTGGAGAGAGGTAGAAACTTTCCTTGTAGCCTTCATGCCAATACTGTATTTATATATACAGTGCTCTGAGGTGTTTTCTCCTACCCTGGAAGTTTTACATTTAAGATTAATACCTCAAGGTAAAATAAGAGGATTTAGGAGATTTCTTGGAATGAAGAACTTGTAGTCTTTCCTTCAGGCTTAGGTATTGTACTTTAATGCCATCCTGAAAAACATTAGGATAATATTTATTGAAGCATAGATAGTATTGTAAGATCCGTGAAGCTCTAATACAGACCAAAATAAGTGAGGTTTGCTGGGCAAAATACAATGAGGGCCATAGCAAAAACTGTCCTAGGAGATGCAAGCAGTTTTTATTTCTCTGTTACACAAATAGTGCGATTTCTGGTATCTTGCTGCAAGGCTTTATCAGCTGCGTATGTACAGACAGCACTCCATTTTAATTAGCCTGAAGATTCAAGGCTTAGAAGGAATAGCAGGGGTCTCTAATTATCTTTACAAACTAGTGATCTGCCCAGAAAATGAGGAATGAATAAGCATTAAGCAGTCAGAGGCCAGTATTCAATCACAGAGAAAAGCAGGAAGAGTGAAAGATAAAAAAATGCAATTTTCACCGACTTGTCTGGGCCTTGAAAATTGCTAAAAATAATCCTTCTTAAGTAAAACTCACCAATTCTAGACATAGATATGTTTGTTTCTTATTAGTAGTTTTGGACCAGATATTTTAGGATAAATTTTTTTCTCATGTCTGTTCCATATTTCTGTTATTTGTATTTTAACTGTGTTTAGACATCAGTAACATTTCTTGAATGTTAGGCTCAGAAGAAGAATGTTTTCCAAGCATTGTTTATAATTTTTCAGTCCAAGTTCCAGGGAAATAAAGACTATTCTTTCCCCCCTTGAAAAAAAAAAAAAAGACATTGGGATTTAAATCATTGCTATTCATAAACTGGCCTTGACCAAAAATAAAAAAAGGCTGAGGATTATCTCTTTAGCAACTTTTGAATCAAAGCTGCATTATTGGTATGAAGCTAAAGAGGCTTTGCAGTTTTTTATATAATTAAAAGCAACTGTTATTATGGAAATTTTTCAGAACAGCTGTTGTATTAGAGGAAAGGTTACACTCTTCTCTATCAGTAATCCCTTTAAATCTCTGACATGTTTCATAGCTCCTCAAACAATGCCTGTAAATTAAACAAAACTGGATGCCTTCCATACATATATTTACTACTTGCACCCCTATCAGCAAGTCTTGTAAGAATGCAATGACAGAACTCAAATTGACTAGTGAAAGTAATGTAAGTGTCCCTTTTATGATTTCTGAGTTTGTTTTCTAAAATACTCATTTTGTACAAAAGTGTTGTCCGTCTTCATGATGAAGCCATACAAGCACTGGCCCAAAGAGCTAACAATCCCTGCTTTATTCTTGAACTTCAGTCAAGGGTAGCAGATTGCAAGGAAAGAGTAGACCTTGATGAGATTGGTAAAGGCTAGAGATGGTTTTGAAGAAGGATAAAAACCTTTATCTCTTTATGACTTTCTGCCTTTTCTCGTGAAAAGTGGAAAAAAAAAATGTCCTCCTGGCTGGAAGGAAGCAGTGTATCTTTACTGCAGCTGAGGTTTTCATTTCATTCCTGGCTTTCAAGCCAGGGTGAGCTTTGGAAAGGGGAGAAGAACCAGCCAAGATCTGGTTTGGTTTGGTTTGTTTTTTTGTTTTGTTTTGGGGTTTTTGTTTTTGTTTTTGTTTTGTGGGGTTTTTTTGCTTTTTGGTTTTTTGTTTGTTTGTTTTGTTTGTTTGTTTGTTTGTTTGTCAAGGAGCAAGTGATAAGGAGGATAAGGAAGTAAAAAAGAAAATAAATGTGGTCCTCAAAGACTAGATTGGCTAATGACTTGCTGGATTTTGGAGTGTGTAGAGGTACTGCATTTTGTAGACATGAGGGAACTCAGAATCAAAGAAACCTGGGCTTGTACAGAAGCAAGGAAATGCTTCTTTTTCAAAGTCCAGCTATTGGGGTGGAATAACCCCAGGCAATAAATGTTGGCCTAGGGACTGACTGGCAGAGAAGCAGTGCTGCAGGATGGATATGCAGGTGTCGTGCTGGTCAAATGGAAAATGAGCCAGCAGTGCACCCTTTGTGGCAATGAAGGCTAACCACATTCAGTGCTACTTCAGATGGCATGTAGCCATCAGTTTAAGGGAAGCAATTATTTCTGTTTAGTTGGCACATGTGAAGCCATGTCCAGACTCCTGCATGTAGTTTGGATTCCTCAGCACAGGAAGACATTGACAAACCAGGTAGAATCCAGACAAGATCCACCAATATGGTTAGGGAGCTGGAGCACGTGGCAGACAGTGAGAAGCTGAGAGAGCAGTGTTTGCTTAGCAGAAGAAAAAGGCAAGGCGTGCTTACACTTCCGTGACTGCTGGCTTCACTTAAGGAAGGGGGAAGTTGTTAAGGATGCAGAGGCTTTTTTAATTTGCATAGAACAAAAGGACAAAAGGTGATGCAACACATTCAAGAAAGGAAATTTTCACTATCTAAACAAAGCAAAAATTCATGAAGAGGAGCTAAGCACAGGACTATGTTGTCCAGGGTGCATATGCAAGTCTCCACCTTTGGAGAATATTCCTGGGGAAAACCCTGGGGAACCTGGTCTCACTTTGCATATTGCCTTGCTTTCAGTGTGACGTTAGACTAGGTGAACAGCAGAGGTCTCTTCCAATATGCATGTTTCTGTGACTCTAAGATCCATGCTGTTCGTCAGCCAGCTTTCTCTTACTGTGTTTTTTAATTCTTTGTGAAATTCTTCATGTTACTTAAACAAGTTTCAAATTGTCTTTTGCAAATGCTGCAGCCCTTACTTATTTTTTCCATTCTGATAATGAAATACTTTATGTAAGAGGTGTTGGCAGAGGACTGTCAGTAAAGGGTTGATGATTAAACTGCTATAGCAGTATGAGGTGGGCTTCTGTGCAATAGAAGTTCTCATGATTTGTGAAGTGGGAAGAGTGTTGATTTGGCAGCAAGGTTATTTGGCAGGGTATAACCTGATAGAAGCTGATGAGGAAGATGTTTGCCAGGAGTACTGGAAAGTTCAAAAAGGAGAAAACCGTGCTTTTGGATGTACTTTTTTCGCTTTAAGAGTTGGCAACACTGCAGTACTAGGAATGATTTATTCCCTTTGCCTTCAGATATTTTAAATTCTCTTTACTGTATTTCAAACTTTGCCTTCAGTTCCCTCATGCAGACTTCATAAATGGTGAGAGTTTTGTATTAATAGTGTGTGGCCCATCACGGGCTAAGGAGGGTTGTTGAGAAAGTGGTTGTGAACTGTGCTTGTTCTACTACCCATTTTAAGTCAGATCTAAGGAAAAGAGAAGCTGTGTCAGTGAATAAAATTGCCATCACTGTAAAAGGTTTTAGACACCGAAATAACTAGGGAAAGGTTAATGTTAGTTACTGATACATAGAATCTGAAGAAAAAAAAAAATTAAAAGAACTGCACAAAATAAACCAAAGATGGCCTCTAACTGGACTTGGGAAGCACACTGGATGAGTATTTATAGGTTTTATATCTACAAACAATATGAATAATATCCGAATAATGAAAGTGCACACTAAGAAGCTGCCCAAAGACATAACTGACCACAGTAGTCTTGGGTTTGAGCAGGCTGCTGTCTTGAAAAGTAGGGCCCCTGGACTCTTTTTGTAATAGTGGAAAGCTTCCAGTATGGCTCACAAGAGATTATATAAATATTTACACAAATGGAATAAAACCATTGAGACTCACAGTGACCACCAAGAGTCTTACTTCGTATTTGGTTTTTCAAAGGGGGAAGGACATTGCTTTGACTGTGTGTAGGCTGATTTACTAGAAAGGAAAACTACACTGACAAGCTATGACATAAGAAGGGAAGCAAACCACTAAAAAAGGGCCAGTGATACCATGCAGGTGGGAACATTACCTAAAATATAACCTGGGGGAAAATTATCTCTATCTGTAGAAGTCTCTGTTCAAAGTAACTAAAATACAGTTCAGCTACTGCTAAAAGCATTTTGCCCTCATAGATGCAGAGGAAGCTGATTTCTTGTATGTAACTTTCAGCCCAATATGCTCTGGTTTGGGATTGTTCTAAGAAAAATAGGTTGCTTTCTTCAAGGTTTTGAAGTTTCTACATTTTTGAGGTCTGATTTTTTAAATTTTTTTTTTTTTTACTGAGAGTTTATATATTTTACATGTATATATTTTATATTTATTTTTAAGATACATTTCTATTTTTTTAATTAATTCTCCTTTAATTCCTTATTGAATTAATGCTTTATCAGCAGTTTCATGATTTTGATAGGATTCCATATCAATCTATCCAATCAATCACCACTACAGCCTAGTTTCCTTTTTAAAATTTCTTTTTAAGAGAAAAATGAAACTTGCTATTTGTTATATGCCAGTTTTATACAAGGTCTTGTACACAAAATAATAGCTATGATTAGCAGCTCTAAAAATCAGGCACATACAATCAAACAACACAGAATACAACTCCACTTGATTTTTCAGAATCTGTTTCATTTGTGATGTTCTGCATGGACGGTGTACAAATAGAGTGTGTTCCTTACCCATGGCAGTGAGACAGAACTGTCTAGGCCACACTGTCCTTAGAAAAGTCAGTTGTTTCTGCAAATCGTGGACAAATCCGCCCAGCGTGGGTTAAGTTGGAAATAAGCAGCATATCTGCGGGACACAATAGTGCAGTTCTTGTGGAACGAAGTCGGCTTCGTTATACTCGCAAGCACAGGAAGCGGGCTCCTGATGCAACAGCGCTCTCAGGAGGAAGCTGGCAAAATAGCAGAATCTGAGTAAGTCAAAACTTGGAGAACTATTACTGCCAATGCATCTGTCAAACTGGGGGATGCAGGAGAAAATGAGGTGGTGACACTCTGGGCAGAAAGAGAAATAGCAGAATATGTAGTGAGTTAATGATGCCAGCAATTTTTAGCAGTTGAGAAGGTAAGGGCTGCACAGGCGAGTTGGCACTCTATGATTTATGTGCAAGAAGTAGGCAAGGTGATGTATTTTGAAGTGCATGTTTTAAGCTGCCAGGCTAAATTCCAATGTTCACTTTCACTGTTGTTCAGGATATAATTATAAAAACTATGTTGCTGGAATTACCCTGTTGTTCAGTGATTTGCTATCTCTTGTGTCCAGTCCAAATGAGATAACTTACTATGAAATATTTATTGTGAATCAAAGGTTTTGGTTTTCTTATGCCAGTTACATGCTAAAAAAAGCCCATTAATTCCAATTGAATTATTACTCCGGACATAGCTTATTAAAAGTAAAAAAAGTTTAACCAAATTAAGAATACTTATTATAAAGATATATTTTTAAACAAAGTCATTTGTCCCCACCCAGGATGCCTGTTATTTTCATGCCACTCATAAGAAACTTTAACATGTGCTGGATAGCAGAAATATGCCATTCTAGGTACCCGAGTTACTATTAATACTAACAGGATAAATAATAAATGAAAAGAAGCAAAAAACTTAAATTGACCTGTGGTATTTTCTTTATAACAATCCATGAAAACTGAAGAGGTATAAACTGTGACAAAAAGCTACAATGTAACTCTAAAAATCTTCAAATAATGTGAAAAATCAAGAGGTTTCTCACAATTCTTTGGCAAGAATTTATTTTCACTGACTTTTTGGCTACAGTTTGTTTCAAGGTATATTTTTTCAAAAATGAGTGTACTTCATTGATGTTCTTTGTGCAGTGCGCATTATGTGAGCTGAGCAAGCACTGTTGGGATGAAGCCAATGTTATAGATATGAAATATTCTTAGCATGACCGAGATTTGAAGACGTCTAAAAAAAACCATTAAATAAAATGAAACAGATAGGTCTGGCTATTGTGTTAAAAAGATATTCCTTTGACCATATGTATTTCCGTGCTTATCTAGCATTTCAAACTATTATTTGGCTAATCATGGTCTTAGGTATAAGATGCTAAAGCTCTTACTTTAGGCGGTGACTTCTTAGTCTAGAATAAGTTTGATATGTCTTTGTGAAAGGTGCCTAAATAATGTTTAATGGTGAAATTTGAAGCTAAAGAAAGAAGCTATCCAGAGAGAATAGTATTCACTGCATTGTGTATTAGGGGGCATTTGAAAATAATAAATTAGAGCTGTCAAAGGAAGCTTGTTGAATTAAATTTCCAGGAAATAATAATAAATAGACTTGAAGCACAGCAGTTGAAATTTTCAATAAGTAAGCAAGTGGTCAGGTCAGCTTGTAGTACAATAATCACTGGTCACTGTGAGGATAGTAGCTTTTAAAATGGCTAAGAAAATGGAATGTGCATTCATCAGTGTATGACTGATGTGCTGACAGAACCCTAATTATGTCATGAACACAAGAATGCTGTAATGCAACTTCACCATAAGGGACTCAAGGCCATAAACATATTTTACCAGCTGCTGTGTGTAAGGAAAACCTATTGCAAGAATTTGCTTTTTATGGGACTACTGAAGAAGTGTTGATCATTGAATCAAGTCATGAATTCTCAAGATCATGGTAACCAGAGAGGGCTAAGTATCTATTTGATGTAGGAAACATCTGTTAAAGGATTTCTCCTGAGTCTCATCAGTGGTTGGCAAGTCTCATTGCTTCAGCAATGTTTTCATTATTGCTGTGTCTATAAAATGGCATAATATGTTTTGTACTACTGGTCCTTTCTGTATTCTCTGTGCAAACTAATAAAATAATTTAGTGCTTTTCATCTGCGTAGCCCTATATTGGAAATTTCAATTTCTGTACTAATATAAATCACTGGGTATGAAACTAACTTATATCTAATCTATGAGCTACACATCTAGCTCTGTTTTAAAATTAAGACATGGTTACTTTGCCAATGAAGAGGTAGCTGTATCCTTTACTGTGTTAATCTAAAAGTAGATGTACCATTACATGTAATCACTTTGCTTTATTCTGTACACAGAAAAGACAGGTTGCTAAATGATCATGTATTAAGAACCTTATAACCACACCTACGTTAATCTTAGAAGAGAAAGCTACAAAAGTAAAATAGGCTAGCCTGTCATAGGAATTAGTAAACCAAGCCAAATAAATAGTCTATTTATCTATTACTTTAAAGGAACAGACAATGGCCAGCATCAAATACTCCAGCAGAGTTGTAGCAGGTTGCACAGTAGGGGCATCCTTTTTTATTAAAAAACAAACAAAAAACCCCACCCAACCAACCAAAAATATTTTGCTTGTATAAGTTGTGCAGGGGAGGTTTAATTTGGATATTAGGAAAAATTTATTCACCAAAAAGTCTGTAAAGCACTGGAACAATGTACCCAGGGGGGAAGTGGTGGAGTCACCATCCCTGGAGGTATTTAAAAGAAGTGTAGATGTGGTACTTAGGAACATGGTTTAGTGGTGAGCTGGTAGTGCAGGATTAATGGTTGGACTTGATGATCTTAAATGTCTTTTCCAACTAAAATGATTCTATGATTCAATAATGTATTACTTTCTGGGATGAATTTGAGGTCTCTTTACCTTTAGGTCATTTTAAAGTAATCTACAATTTTCTACACAAAAGTTCATGGACAAAGGAGGTGCTTTTACAGTAAAGCCTGTAAAACATACCCTCTTGATTGGTGGTGCTTGGGCTGTGCCAGTCTGGTAAATGAGGGCTGGACACATATATACACACTTATTCTTCCTTATAAAGAACTACATATTTTCATAAAAGAAAAGGAAAATATTCATGTGCAGATGCTGGTGGACAAGATATTTAGCCACTGTGATTCTGTTTCATCCAACTGAAGCAATGATTGAAGAAAATACTTCTTGGTTTTGGTGTTTAGAACAATTGTGCATTACAGACCATGCACAACCATATTAATTTTACCCGTGAAAGATACACTTTCTCATATCCATTCTCTGTTTAGAAATCATCATCAGACTAATATACACAGCAGAACAGAACAAAATAAACCCACCCAAATGTACACATTTTCCTGAGAAAAGGAACAGAGTTGAAGAGAGGGGGAGATCTTGACTAAGAGATGCATGATAAAAGTTGAAGTCTTCAGATTTTGAGTTGTGATGCATGATTGCTTTTGTGTAGCAGTTTTGATAACAGTGAAGTTTGAATATAGGGATAGACAGTATTATTTTGCTTCAATTTCCTTGCTTTTATTGGTTTGTCATAATATCTGATAAATCTAGCAATACTCTAATTGCTTTACATTTATGAAAAGTAAATTTCATAAATTTCATTTATGAAAACATTATGTGCTTTATAATAATATTCACTTTTAACTTCAATCCTGTTCTCTTCCAGTTTTCTGTAATGACTCCTTATTCTTACATTATGAAAAAGGATAAATAGATGTTCACATTTACCTCTTCAGATTCAACTTAGATTCATTGCTTTTTAGAAATTATAAACAGTGGCAAAGAATTTAATCTAGAACTGAAAGTTTTCAGAGAAATGGATTTAAAATATACACATGTCTATGCATTCTTGTCTTCCTTACAGCTTATCCTACTTTAGGAGCATGACTAGACCTCCAGTTGACTGAGTTGTATGTAACTCCCTGATGCTTCCTTTTCTTTTTGTCCCAGCTCTCTACCAGTCACCATCCTCCATTTCCTCATTAATTGTTTTTAACGAGTTAAACTTTAGCAAGCAAATACATACTTTGACTATGTATGGAGTTGCATCATCTTTATTTGTATGGTGTGTTGTTTCAAATAGTCTGTTTCTTTAGAATTACTTTGCTCTGATTTATACTTCTCTCAAAAAAACCCACCATATTGAACACACCCATCATCTTAATACATGAAAGTTCAGTACTGTTACACAGTGCCTGTGTTACTTGTTAATGACTGTACTAAAATCAGTATTACTAAAGTAGTAAATAGTATCTTCATATCTAACATGCAAGGTTTTGTTGCTCCTGCAACTAAATTGCAACTGCAAGGTCACTGATGCATGCAAGGGACCTGGCAAATAGAAGTAGCAGTTTATGTGTAGTTGTGCCTCAATTGTTATAGGTAGGAAAATCACTTGGCTAAGCACTTAGACTTTTTCAGTGGTGCCAGATGTACAAGTAGAAAAGGATTAGTTCAACATGGGAACCCTAACTGCACCATAAAGACATATCAACTACTGTGAAATGTCTGATGAATTTGTTCCAAATTTGAGCTAAAATAACTCTGTTAGAGGAAGGGAATGGTGCAGCTGTAGAAATTATCAATACTAAAAAAAAAATGACAAAAACTTGAAAAAAAAAATTAAAGAAGCAAGCAGACAGTGGCAGGTGTCATCTTTGCATCCCGAGCACTTTTATAGTCATCTGACTTGTGAATTTCTCCCATTTATTACTATCAAAGAGAGGATGAAACAGCTTAGCTTCAAGGCAATGCCTAAGCCCTTTACATCTAACTCCAAGCACCTGTCTTTCCTCAGAAAGCAAAGCTACTAATATGTCAGTCTTCTGCTCAAAACTGGCAGTTCCTAGGCACCGTTTGCCAGGTATGATTACATCAGTTGGCACAAGATATTAGCAACACTGTTAAACCATCACAGAGTTCTACAGGAAGAACCAATTCCCCTAGTTTTAAGACTTTAAGAGTACTCTGGATTTCTTTAAATGCTGAGGTTAATATTGCAGAAAGATTGATGATGAAGGATATAATAATGAGGTGGTTGTAATGGTTGTAGTCTTCTAGAATCCATCAAAATCCATAGCAGAAAATCTTCCATAAGACAATTATGATTTGCCCACGCTGAATTCACATGATGCTGTACATTCCTCAGTGGATTCCCAAATTATGCAGAGATGTACTGAGATAGACAATGCTAGAAAAACAGGAAAGACTGAGGGGTTTACAGAATGCTATTTTACTCTGCATTAGAGCAGACTAGGATTACATTCATGGGCAGTTACCACATCTCCATATCTCAGGTGAGGTGTAGCATTTAACAGCTGATAAGTGGCTCTCTTTAGCTGAACTCTAACAGAGTTTTCACAGATTATTAGCTTTTCTGAAACCATTCTGAGAAAGGAGTGTTGTTTATAGTGTCTAACAGTATAGTAGTTTACCAGTTGTTAATAATGTTTAACCCATTAAAAAAGAAAAAAAGCTTCAATTTGTTGCCCACAGAGTACCTAATGTAGTATAGCTAGACTCATAAAATTATCTCAGAAGAAGAAAAAAAGAGGCCAAATATATTGTTTATAATAAATAGATCCCAAGTGTACCTCCTTTAACTTTATTAGGCATACACTAGGGATGAACTTGGCTCGCTCTTTTACTGGTTGATACTAACCTCTAGTTGCTGATGCCATTATTAAGTTAATTGTTTGGATCATCAATCTGTGTCAATGAAGCTTTCAGAGTGCTTGATGAGATTTCAAGCATCAAGCTGTGAGGCATTAAAAAATGATGAATTTACGCCCAGGTAAAACGATGCCCTTCAGCTATAATAATGAATCACTACTTTGTTTACAAATGGGTATTCATCATGAGACATGGCATGCACAGACATTTTTGAAGGGGAAAGGCATTAGCACAGTAAATGGTCTTTGCAACTAAAGCTGAATACACAGCAAAGTGAAAAAGGAGAGCGTGTCAAATTATCTTTTCAGAAAGGAATTATGAATGCAAATTCACACTGGTGTTGCCTGACCCATATTTAAATATTAAAATATACAGTTTGGTATTAATATGCCCTTTTTCAGTAGAGACAAATCAACACAATATACTTCTAAAAGTTTCATTATTGAATAGAATTTCTCAGTATACACTTTAGGATCGTAGAATAAATACTTAATCTTTTACTCAAAATGAAAGGCTGCTTCCTCTAACAGGCAGTAGGTGCCAGTGGTTTACATCTCACTACTCTGGCAGCCAATGAAGATTCAACTATGTTGGCTGTCCCTCACCACACTACTTCTGCCATTGGTTGGGAAGATTGATATCATTTTGTTAGGCCTGTCAGCCCAAATAACTATGTGATCACATCACAGGTAATTTTAGTGTAATTAGTCTCACAAAGGCAGTGGAGATACTACTGCATAGGCTCAAGCAGCCAGAAAATGTGCACAGAATTGCCAGAGGTCTGATAATGTGATTGCCAGCAAATTACTAATACAGGGCATAGTGTGCTCACCTGTCTTGTAATCATATCTGGACCATACCTTAAAACTGTATATTTATTAGTGTTACAACTCCAGACATCAGTAATGTCTAGAGAAGTATCTTCCATACTGTTATGTCTGAAGTTTTTTTGACACATTTCTAGTTGTCCAGAAAACCCATTCGATCAGTGTTTTACAGTGGGTTATTCAGATGAGCAGTTATTGAACCAACATTCAGTACTGGGGACCTGTCAACATGAAGAGTTCCACAAAGCAGGAGTATACAGCAGAGACACATTAATACCTCAGCAAGAAATTAGTGCTGTGAATCTGGATGTTTGTTAATGATAAAAGCACCAACCTGTTCTTTTGGAGAGAAATATGCAAGCATGGCAAAAGTCTGTAATCAAGTGATCCAAGCTGGTTACTGTCATTCTTACAATTAAATACTAAGACTCCTGAAGCAGCCTTATTAGGATGTTTCCAAAAGTCCTTAGAGTGGTCTTGGAGGATCTTGTCAGCAGCTAGGTTGCAATTGTCTCAGCAGCACAGGTTGACAAGAAAACAGTGCTCTGGTCGAAGTCATGCATTTTGATAGAAGTTTTGGTGTAGAGGCAATAAGTATTTCTGCTAGGTAACTAATGATTCTGAAGTTAAGGAAAATTTGTTCTTTCCTCAAGGTATGAAGAATGAGTCTGTAAAGTAGGTGTGCTACCAGCATTCATTGTTCTCCATTATCTGTGCAAAATGCTTGTCAGTCAAGCCACCGAGGAGAAGGGAAGGAATCCTCAAAATAAACAGTCAACTTTCATGCTGTTAACATGTTAGTTACCTATAATATTAATCACATCAATCCCAGGACTTGTTAAATTTTAACTAGAACTGACAAAAACTTCAAGATAGAAGGTAGTTTTCCACCTTAAATTGGAAAAGTTCTGGCAAAAGTTTTGTTTCTGAAAGGAAAGGATGGTTAAGAGATGGCTTTGTCTTATTTAGAAAGTACAATGGAATTTGGAATAATTTTATACAGCTTCAAGGCAGTAAGTAATATCTACAGTGGTTATATGTTAAGAATGCTCACTACCATCATGCATTATTGATTCTTTTTCATCAAGAAAGGCATTTTTTTCCCCTTAGTTGCAGAGTTGTCTGCCAACATTCTGTGGAAAATCACAAATAACTCTTGGAATTGTTTACATAAGGCAGGAGTATCCTTGCAAAGATAGGCTGGAAATGTTGTAGCAGTTCCCATTTAATGCATCACTAAAGAATCACCTTTGTGTTCAGAATTTCAATTTACAAACACAAATGATTGCCATTCATCTGGCTGAAGCAATTACTGTTTGTCTGCCTGGCATTCTCTTGGAGATTATTGCTTCTACAGCAGGAGCAACCACACATGAAACAAGTTCTGAACAACTGCTGTTTACTACCCAGGATATTAAAATAACCCTAAGCAGCATCAATATAATTTGGTATGGTGATCTGGGTGAGGTGGTGAACCATCTGTGATGGTTCAGGAGTTATTCCTACTGTGGAGCAGAAGCTCTCAATGGAGAGGCAGGAAAGACAGCGGAGAATGGTAAATCACTACTGTCATCTGACTGTAGCAATACTAATGAGCCTCCTCAGTTGATTTTTATTAGTCTGCTTTAACATACTTCGAAGAAGTGTTTGTGCTAACAGAAATTGGGTGTGCTTCATCTGAAATTCTAGCCCTGTCCCTTCAATGGGCCTTTGCTAACAACTCATTTAGTGTAACAATCTTATATTTTTCTGTCTGTAATTATTCTCTATCATTTTACTGAAAAAAATACTTGTGTCTAGTGCTGTGAACTATGATTTGTTTTGTTGATACATGCATCACTCATGTTCACAGTAAAGACTTGTAAAATGCAAACCAAATGTATCTGTAACAGTGCAACAAAGTAATGCAGCCGGAGTTACATAGAGGGAGCTCTTGCTTTGTTTTTCCAATGCAGTAATGCAATAAATACTTCTGGTCAATGACATTTTGAGTCGGGATAAAGATTATTTGCTATAGGCTAAAGCAATAGCACCCAACAGTATTGTGGCATTTCCTGACTTCCTCATTTATCTAATACAGAATAATTAATTTTCCTTAAAATGCAGATGTTTTCAGCTGCTGTTTCATATACAGAAGTAAAATGAATAAACTGTGACATTGAAGCTTCATGATCTCAAAGATATTTCTCCTTCTAGGGTGTATAAAATAAAAAGACTAAACCTACAAAGTTATCTATAGAAGAATTAATACTTGTCATGAACCTTGTGTAGTTTGGTTCCTTCCTTTATCTTGGGTTTGTAACTATGTATTTGGTTCCCATCATTGTTAACCTGTTATTTAATCTGCAGATGCAATTCAAAACCTTTCATCTGTTCAGTATGCTTGCTGCGTTTCAATTTTCCTTTTCCTGGAGTTGTTTGCTTTTCAGAGAATGTTTGAAGTCTAGCTGCTAAACAAACACTAGAAAGAATGAGGTTTCCTTCCCTGTTACTTATATGGGAACCTTAAAATTCATTTTTATCACAGATATGTGAAAGCATTTTCTTTTGTAGGGAATCAGACAGGAGAACATGCTTCATAGACCCTTAGGGTGGCAGGCAGAGTTCTGCGCAAGGAAAAGAGATGCTTCAACCAAAATCTTGGGCTGTGTATACTAACAAAACAAATACTCTTATAGGTGTGATTTTCTAAAAGTGACTAGTCTCTCTTTTGTACCAATTTTCTATCCAACATTGTACTCATTTTATAGTTGTTTACAATCTAAAAGCTAGACAAGAAGTATTTTTAAATACTTAAATGTTACATGAACTAGCTGGCTGTCAGTCATGAAGGGCTGAATAAGCTTGCTGCTGAGACTGTAAGTTCTAGTAAGTTCTGCTCTGCAGTAAGCTCTCATAAATTCTGCAAGCTGTGTTTTGAGGTGCAGGTGCATAACATTCTCTCACATCATCATTCTCCCTGTCTGAGTTATTCCAGTAAATCTGTAGAACATGAAAGATTTAACACACATCTATAATAAAGATAATTTCAGTAAGGTCAATGAAGCTCTTGTTTATAGAGGTGAAAGTCTGTTGAGAAATCTTTTGAAATACTTTAGAGAGCAGATTTTTTTGTCAGATTAATTGTTTAAAAACTCCTAAGAAATAGATTCACTACTTCACCTGTTTACTGTAAAGACATCTGCAGTTGAATATCTCTTTAAAATATTTTATGGGTCTGCAAGTAGGTGTTTAGTCTAATAGACAATCTGAAGTTTTAACTGATCCAGCAGCATCAGTAAAGCAGAGTCAGTAGTAGAAAGCAATGTTGTTGAAGGTCAGATGATGTTCACTGATAGCCTGATTGCTGAAGAGGCTCCTTTTGATGTTGCTTGTCTGAGAAAGTGTCTTTGTTTTTTGGAAACAAGAGGTTGATACTCTTGGGCCACCTAATTTCAGAGAATCCCAGGATAGGGAGAGAAGAGTCATCTCATCCTGTTCCTTGTTGGTTTTTGTTTGTTTGTTTGTTTGCTTTTTTGTTTTGTTTTGTTTTGTTTTTTGTTTTGGTTTGGGCTTTTTTTGAGGACTGCAGTATATTGTGGCCCTTGGAAAGCAATTCTTTGGAGGCTGGTTATAAAGTCCTATTCTTGGTAAGTTCTGAGGAAGGATGTTTTGGCCTGGGAAACAGTGAAGCATATACCTGGATTTTAGCAGGAATAAAGTGTGTGTCTTCTGACTCAGTCCCCAAATTCTACTTATCTTCCATTCATACATAATCTAAAGAAGAATTTCTTCCTAGTTGTTCCTTGATGGTGGCCTGCTCATTGGTGTTAAACTTTGTAGAGTCCAGGTTATCGTTGTAGATTCTCTGTGAGGCACAGGCTCATACAACCTCTCAGGTGATGAAGAGAGCCTTCATGTGAGGCATTTTGGCATACCTGACCTCTGCAGGACATGGGATGTGGACAGGAAACACTGTCCTGTTTGATGTAGATATTCTATTAGGCCAGCCCTATGAAGACAGATACAGGGCACTCTACCTCATGAAGGCTTTTAACTTCCAGGATGAAGAACAGCTCTGGGACCATGGTGGAGAACAGATGCTGATGCAGAGGTACTGCCTTGGCCCAAGATTTCCACCACTTTTGCTACAAGACACTGGCAGAGTACGGTAGAGCTCCTGATATGGTAACGTATAATAAAGTTGTAGAATAGGTGTGGTGTAGTAAGGTTGGAACTAGAACAAATCCTAGAAGGTCTTCTGTGTGAATGCAAGAACAACACTTTATGGAGAGGTGCTTATACTAGAATGGCCCTCACAAATGGTGTGCACATTAACATCAACTAAAAGGAAAAATGTCAGTGATAAAATTATAGCACTTTTTCTATATTGTATTATCCCTGAAAAATATTGTAAGAAAAGTAACCTGATAAATGGTATTCTTGAAAAATGTGGGATTTCTTTTTTGGTAAATTGTAAAAGTGGAAGGCAAAAGGAGTAATAAAAATTGAAATCTTTCTCACAATTTTTCTTTGGTAAAATGTTTAGGAATATTTCAACCAATGCTACAAATTTTCTGGGTTAAGCTGAGTTCACACATGCTGTTCTGCAAATGCTCTGTACATTTTGCAGTGAATTTGCAGTAAGCTTTTTTATTATTGTGAGCTGGGTGGTCTGTCAAAAAAATCCAAAAACCATTATGAAAATACCACTAGAAGAAAAACTGCAGAACTGTGGCCAGTGTATTTTACAGCCCTGTGTTGATAGGCATAGATACTTGTCAGCGTGGATAAACTCCTAGAGTGTCAGTACTAAAATTCTTCTACTTCTGAAAAAAATATGAGGTTGTCCTTTAATTTATTTATATCATATATATTATCTAGTAAGCTTATAGTCCAGCCTTCATTTTTGCTCCCATATACTGTAAAACGAGTTTCCCTGAGTGCAGCCTTTATGTATTACTGTAAGAAAATAATAGTTTGTAGAGAATAGTACTACCAACTCCATCCTGTAGTAATGACATTTTATAATCATGTAATGCACGGTGTTTGATCTCAGATGAGACAAAATTATATTGTTCTACATACCCTTACTTATAAATGTGTCTTGAATATACACACACACACGTATGAGTTACAATGTTTCTGCATTTACAGTGTTAACTTTTAAATGCTTGTATTTGCAGTGTCTGATTTAGAGATAATTACAGTAGTCATTGTGTTACTTGTATGTACTGTAAGTTTTAACTCTGACTTGACTTAGTTTTTGGTCCAGCTTTTGAATTTACTAGTTTGCATAAAGAATGAAATGTGAAATTCTGGATTGAGATATTTCTGATTATCCCAAGGTATTGCTCTCCTATTGTTTAAAACTCCAGTTATGTATGTTATGTACAGAATATTTTAGTAAATACTGTCTTATTTGATGCATATGTATGCCTCAGAGTAGCAAAGCCTGAAAGATTTGAAACAAAAGTTTTCACTGGGTCTGGTGAGTAAAATAAGAATGTTCCTAAGTCTAGAAAAGGGATAGAAAGGATCATGCTAGAGAACTTTTAATCTCCATTGAGCAAGTTGCACTGCAAATCTGGGTCCTGAAAAGATCAGAAATAGCTGATGTCAAATCATACTTTCATCAGAGTTCTTGGCATGAAATGAGCATTTCTTATGGCATTTGTTCAGAATAGCCACTGAATTACATCATGCAAACTTGTTGCAGATTAAAAAGAGTGATAATTTGAGCTACTTTTAACAAAGCCATGTGAAAATATTGTCATTATGCTTGGATTTAGTGAACATAGCTGTTATACTTTGTATAATTTTGTTTTATACATTCTGATTGATTTTCATTGATGTCCATTTTGTAAACTGATACAAAATATACATAAATCCCCCCCAAAGTAGGCTTATATTAATAGAATATATTATAAAAATACTCTTATTACATACCCAGTGCCCTAACACTTATTCAAAACTGAACAATGACTGGAGTCTATCCAAATGCAGACAAATGCTAAATACTGCCAGTATGCTGCCAGTATAAAACCAGTCTCTCTTGCTAGTATTCAGTGTCCCTAGGGGAGTAGTGACCCATACATTGCCATCCATAATAGCTACTTTCCCAGGAACAGAGGGGAAGAGAATGTTTGTACAACCGACTTCGGTAAGTTGAATTGCTTTTTCTTCATATTTTATTGTAGTGTAGTGGCAATCAATGCACCTGGTGAGAAGACTGTCTTGCTAATTGAGTTTTCAGAGTTAGAGGCACAAGAATCTGCCAGAGCAAGTGGTAACTCTCGACTCATCTGTTTTGCTACCTTATTTTCTAGTTTGCTTTTATATTGTCCTTTCTGTCCAGCAGTGAGGTTCTCATTGTTTGTTTGATTTTGCTGTAACATCCAACTCTTTATCAACTTATTTGGAATATCATTACACAGGTCATTTTGAATTTGATCTTTTTAGCACTAAAATATAGTGCCCTTACCACAACTATCTAAGACCCAAGATTGTATATGGGAGACAAAGAAGAAAAGGAGTCCAGGAAGTCTTAAATTAGGATTTTCCCCATATTAAACAAGGCCTACAAGACAAAAATAGCCCCACATTTCTTAGCAGAAGAGGATGTTTCTGATAGCGATCATCTGATTCAGACAAATTCTTAAATACGGATAAGGATAAGCATCATAACTCATTAAATAAGTAGTCTTCCCCTTTGACACAAGTTCCACATTCTCTCCAGAGTTTATGACCATGGGAAAGGAAGTGCAAATGTTCCTGGACTTTTATGGGCCAGACAGTCAGAATCTGAGCTATTCCAGAAGAGCCTTATCTTCCACTTCCATGTGATACTTCTGTCCTCTAGTTCACGAAGACAAGCTATTCATGGCATGTCTAGAAAGATTCAAGAGTTGAAGAAAATACCATGTACTATGAGAACACTGTTGATGGGAAAGACCTCCTTCATGACAAGCTAATAGCAGGACAGGATTTTTTGTCCTTAATCAATATGTACAACTACATTCATTGATGGAGATGGATTGTAAGATTTTGCTTTAGCAGAGCAAGAAGATTTCACTGGTTCCTCATCTGTTGTTTCTTTTTAACTCTCATTTATATATTTATTTATTTATTTATTTTTAACCAGAGCACTCATCTGTGTCTTAGTAGGTGGAAAGAAAGGAGCAGAAAGCCATGTGAAAGCTAGGGCTGTCAGATAGAGATGACACTGTTGCAAAGACTGTCAAGACTTACAGAGACAGGCACAATGATTCCTTAGTGCGGTCTGTAGCTGAAGGCATGCATCACCTTTAATGGGGGAAGGTAATTCTAGAGAAAAGTGTGCAGCAGGTGGTGATGATGAAGGATGAAGACGATAACAATGACAATTCTACATCAGGCTGTTCCTCTAGTACTATATATTTTTTGTGAGGATTTGCTCAAATTCCCTTGCAGTTGTTCTTGTCCCTCATGCTATTTGCAATGATCAGAGGATGCTAAATAGATACAGATGTTGCATTCTGATTGGTATGTTATTGAATAATGTCTACTGAATATTTAAATAACTATTAAAATGTTGTCATGTCCTTTGTCATGTGTTTTGATTCTCTCTAACTAAAATTTACAAAAATGAGATAAGGAGCAGGGAGGGAAAGAGTGGTGATTCTCTTGCCAGTGGTAGTTGCTTCCCATAAGAACCTACCACAAAGCACATCTGATGACAACTGAACTGAATCTTCCAGTTGGGCATCCTCTGAAAGGAAAGAAATTCTATGATCTGATCCAAGGCACAGTATATAAGGCTGATGGGGAGGTTCACATGAACAGTGTACTACAGGTCTAAACTAAAACCTGACTGCAGCTATGCTCTATGAGAAATAGCTTGGTGGCTATTCAGAAAGTCCAGAGTGAGAGTCAGGGAAGAGGCAGAGATCTCAGATAATCAAGACTTGGACAATTGAAGTTACAGGCTCTTATTCCATCACTCCTACTATGAATGCTGTGACTGCATTATTTGTTTGTCTCCACAGACTTAAAGCAGTCACAGATGAAGCTTGGAAGTGGGCTACTCATGTCAGTGTGTGTTGACACTCGGTCAGGTGTGATCTGAAAATGGCTGCTAGATCTGGACTGTGGATTTGCATGGTGCTTGTTTTCTGAATTTTAGAGGTTTACATAGAAATTAGGAGCTAATCTCTGCCAAGCATATCAGTTCTGGGTTTGAACATAGAGCCTTCCATAGAAATGCTACGTGCATAGCTTGAGCAGGGCGGTACTCCATGAGTCAGGCACTTCCGGTGTTTAGCAGCAAGAGATTTTTATCATTACTTTTCATTTAGAGATTTTGGATATTTCTGTGATCTTATATCTCTTTCTTAAGAAGAACAGAATTCATAACTAACAAATATATTTGGTGGCTTTGTATTAGAACCGTTCATGGTGCTTACAGTCATGATTAAGGAATTGTCCTGTTAAGCACTGTACAAAATAGAAGAAGGGACTGAGCTATGAAGAATATAATATCAGAAAGGCAGAAGAAGAAGTGGAAGAAGGAGAAGAATGTTTGTCTCATTAGTCTAATGGCACTTGTCTCCATGTTCCTGTGCTTCCTAATAGAATTCTTCATTCCATTTGCTACTGCTGTGTGATGGTGTCATGATGTATCACTTAATTGTATAACAGCTATTCATATTGTTTGCTGCTTTCTTTTGCAAGGTAACTTACTTATTTTCAAATGTACTTAATTATTCTAACAAGTTCTCACCCCTCTTGTGATTACCTTTTTGGCTACAAAGTTTTCTGTCTCTGGCCTGATTCTGTAAAGTAGTGAGCTCTGTTAACTCTAGTACCTCAAGCTTTAGCTCCTTCCAGTGTCAAACCTTGTCTAACTGCAACATAAATGATCCAAATTGAAGACTATAATGCAAAGATTGAATGACATTTCACTGACAAGTCAATCAAGTAGAAATTATAGAAGTATTCATCAGTGTAGAATTCCTAATCTTTCTTGATTAATTATTGTAAGTGTTGTTGTCCAGTCTGCACTAATGCAAATTCATAATGGGCTTTCTGATGTCACCTTATCTATCTCTTGCAGTATCATTGTTTGATCTGTTTATTAATAAAGAAATTGCATTCTCATGTATTTAATTTAAAAGTTGATAAGCATGGACTGTAGATAGTGGAAGGAGCTGCCAATTCATTATTGTAAGAAGTGGAGAGTAGAGAATTATCAAGAGAAAATGTTTACACAGATACCCAAAAGGAACATTTGGACATATCAGCTATATTAGCAGAGTTAATTGTTAAGCATAACCCAAATCCCTTCTGTCTAATTACACCAATCCCCAAATTCCATGAAAAAGCAACAACTGAGCAATACACAGCTGGAAGAAGGGCATCAAATGCAGCTGTCTTGCTCTTTTTAACAGAGGATTAAAAAGATTCAAGAGATCATTATGATAAACAAAAACCTTTTCCTCATGTAAACTGTGGGGACAGTCTGTTTGCTCTCTGCTTTCTCATGAGTGTTCAGAGATAATGATAACATGTAATTTTTTTCTCCAAAAATCTTATGTAAGGCAAAAAACTGGCTTGTAACTGAGCATAAAAACTTTATTCCTGAATGCCATATAATTCATGGCAAATTCGATATTGCTTTACTGACTCTAACTAAAAGCAGAAAATATTTTTCTTTAGACTTAAACTGTTTTGTTGATTATTGCTTTTGTTTTTGTTTCTCTTTCAAATGCTGCCTGTAATTTTCTAAATCTCTTTAAAAATGAAAAATGCTGGGAATTTTGTTAAATTCTTATTTAGAAAATACATTTCAAGTGACTTACTACACAAGGATTAAGACTAATATTTTCAAAAACACTTTTTGTGCACTGATGTGAATCACACATATATATCTCAGTTTGATTTCTGACATCTTTTTATGATGTATTCATTCAGTATTACTAATTCCTGCTCATTGACATTTTCATTTTCTCTTCTCTATAGAAAATTATCTAAATATGACAAAAAAATACATTAATCATGTAAAATATTTTTTAGAAAAACAAAGAATTTTGTTGTCAGGGAAAAAAAATCGTTAATCTATCTGTCAGCATTTCTTTGTTTTGAGACTTCTCTTTTTAGAATATAAATAGTATGTGTATTGTACAGATATCCGGTACTGAAATGGAATTGCTAATGCCATTTACAAAGAACTGGATTTTAGTCAGCAGGAGCATTAAGTCCAGGTACTAGTCAAAATGTAATCTGGCCTTTAAAGCATCCTTAAACCTAAACATCCACTGACATGAGATGATTATAGGAAAATCTGTCACAAGATTGTAAGCATGTCACCCTTGTATGATGAGTAGGCATTTCAATCCAAGCTGTCTTAGTTTGTCACCTATTTCACATGACAGTAATTGGCAAGGAATTATATCATCAACTGGTATGCAAACTGGTGCAGCAAACAGAGGACAACTCCAAAGGTGAAACCGAAGTGCCCTAGCTCCTAATGGTAATCCTGTGGAAGAATGTGCTTCATGAGTCTTTTCTTTTTTGCTCGATCCTGCATTAGAATATAATTGCATGCATTTATCGCTGCAAGTTTTTTTGAATCTCACTCAGTACAGAAATAAGACATCCTGTGTCCTTTGGGAGGATTGGCAGTCTGGCCTCTACAATCTGGAATCCCATCGCAGTTTCCTGGAACTTGTAGAGTTAAAAATGTCCTATATCCAGCATGACTTTACACCTTTGTTTGTCTGATGAATTTTCTTGTCTGTCCTGGTCTTGCCTTTTCATATGTACTGTCTTACTACGATAGTGTACAACTGTCTTCTGGGATCGTTTCTACACAGGGATACAATGATGACATAAACCCCTGTAAGTTAGTTTTCGTTGTATCCTAATAATGCTGAATTTTAAATAGAATTCTGCCTTGATTATGCAATCTTATGGACTGCTTTCTTACCAACCAAACTATTTTAACTTGACCTTCACTTTAATATTTAAAAAAAACCCCACGTGCTCATTCTCTTTAATTAACACCTGTATTTCCTTCATGCTGAAAGCTTTGTAGTAAAGTCTCATTCACAAGTTAGTAGGTCATAATACCTTCTAGATACAATCATCTGTGTCAGAATACTAGGTAAAATGAAAGACACTTGATAGCATAATTTGTTATGTTAATACTCAGTTTTATGTTAAGTGGATATTTTATGATATTTTTCTCTTTATTCTTTTGTTGTTTAACCACAGACAAATCTGATCCCACTAGAAAGGTGCTTTCAACATGTTTTCTTTCTTAGGAAATGCTGAAGTTGAAATCTTTAAGACTACTTACTAAGACTTTTTACTTTTTCAAAAATCAAATAATTATTTGGAACAATTTTAATACCAGCTAGTATGTCTCATGCATGTAAACCACTTTCAATCTAGCAATTATCTGCTTTGAACTCAAGGGTGTAATCCCTTATTTTAAACATATTAGCAGGGTTCTGAACAATACAAAAATTTCTTTGTAATTAAATGAAATATAAGAACTAACATTTTCATATATCTTCTTAAGCACTTTCCTTATCTCCATAAGCATATCTCCTTATCTTAAGATTCTCCTTATCTCCATAAACACAGTCACTAAAAAGTCATAGCAATGTATGTGTTTCTCCAATAGTATGAGGAAAAAACACTGCAGAACTAAAGTAGGAAAAGAGTACCTTCTGTAGAAGACAACCTACATTTTTTGACAGTAACTTGCTGCCAACCCAAGCTGAGCAACTGGTTTAAAAAATCCCATATTACTCTCAGTATTCAAAGGCCCTAGTTCAAAATGAAGTGAGATTAGATAGTCCTTTTGTTTGTTTTGTTACGTATTGGAAAGTGTTAAGACAATGTGAGTACTTTCAGAAACATATCTGCCTTGGTGCACGTCACATGTACTAGACATGAAAATTATGCTTGATCCAGAAAAATAAACATCTTAAAAGGAACAGCTGATTTTCAGCTGCTGGACTTTATTAAAAGCTTACCCTAAAGGTGACCTTTTTAGCAAAATATACATTGGAACAGGTAGAAAACATTCCATTCTACTAATAAATGTACTGCAACTACAGATGGGATCTGCGTGAATTACACGATTTCATAGACACAGCTGGTCCTTTCTAAACACAGTGCAGCATAAATTTGAAGGTCAACAGTAAGATTTGCTTTTCTAGATTAAATATAATTATTCTTACAGGAAATAAAATGTGTGCTATAGAAGTGTAAGCATAGATTTGCACGGGTTTGTTTATTTTTATTCATATCCTGGCCTACATATCCTACTTCGTAACAGAAAGCAAGCTGATTGGTTTCCATGGGAAGAAAATGGGGCTTTTTTTCTCCTTTTACAGAACAAATATATAAGCACGCTTTGCTTTATATGACTAGTATTACCCCAAATCAAGTTTAAAGTTAGTGAGGTCAAGATCACTTCTTATGCAATGTGTGTGCATTTAAATATGCAGTCTACTTATCCACTTCTAGATAATTTTTAAGAATTATAAGGAAGCAATAATTGAATTGAGTAACAGTTGGTAAACGGAGCAACAAGTGTCATAATATCACATTTTGGGGTTTTTAATCACCTAATAACAAAGAAGCATAGTGAAACAAAGTGATATATCAGCCTCTTCCATTTTTCTGTAATGAAGTACAATTGGCCTTGTATCTTCTGATTTCTTTGTAAGAAAATGCAAAAATAGTCTGAACTAGAAGAAAAACTCAGATTCTAATTAACTGCTGATTTTTAGTAAATCTTGATTAGTTCTAGTCAGTGGGATCTTTTATTGACTTTGCGAGGGCTGAGAAAGGAACTTGGTCACATCTATCAGAGTTAACATGAAGAAAGAGAGATTATTATCTATTTGGACTCAGTTTGGTTTTGGCTTTCACTCTTGTTTCCCAAACCTTTGTTTGAAGCTCAGATGGAAGAAGAGAACTGAATTAACTGAACCAAGGGAGGCCAATATTAAATACAGAGAAGTGTGTGATTGCCAGTGTTCCTGTGAGCTTGGTTGTTGTAGCTGATGAGAGCATAACGGAACATCTGAGCAGCTACTCCCACAGAGGGGATACTGTTTTTTATTTTTCTTTGCATTCTTCTGGGTAGGAGAGGCTCTCAGAAGAGACAACAGATTATGTTCCATCTCTTCATAGCACACAAGGCTCCCTGCGTGGACACTTGCATCTCACTATTTCTTTTTAACAGTCTGCATATTCCCAGTGGAAACATTTTGGTGTAAAAACTACTCTCTCCTAGAAACTTTGTTCTAACGGGCATTTTTATGTTGTGAAAGGAGATTTTACAATATGAAAAGCATTTACACTAACAGTCCACTTTAACATGCCCAGTAATGTTTTACTGGACACATGAGGGCATGTTGCTGTGCTCACTCTTGGCATCCACAGAGTTTTCTTCAAAGCATCATCTTTGTGGCTGAGAAATGAAATGAATAATTTAACAGCCCTCTCCCTAGCTTTCATGTCTGAAACTCATTTGTATACACATATACTGACTGGATATGTAGTCTGAGGCAGAATTTTCAATCAGAGGATACCTCTGGCTTATTTTTAAGAATGATTCAAGTCAATGACAGCAGGAAAAACATATATTAAACTGAAAGGAGAGAGAATGGTGAAAGAATGACTGATGAGGAGATGTTAGTAATGTAAAAATATTTATCCTTCCATTTTAAGAAGTATGATAAAAAATATTTTACTATTGCATACATTTTCTCAGCAATGAAGTATGGCATTCTGAAACATCAGAATAATTTTTTGTTTGTTTGTTTTTTACTTTTTTTATGATGATAGACTGCTTTTAGCTTTAAATAGCTTTCTACATTCACTTACTTAACATAGAAAATTTTGTGCTACATTCTCATACTTTTGGCATTCCAAGCATGAAACCATACGTCCTCAAACTGTTTGGAGACTGAATGGCACAGAGATTGTTAACAGTGCACAGGCACCTTCGTTTAGACAATAGAGTAATAAATCTTCAGGTTCTCTTGCCCATTTGCTAGCCAACAGAGGCTTTGAGTAATGTCCCAATAAGGTTACTTCTATTGCTTATATTCACATATTCACATGTATTTGTCTTTCAGTTTGAAATATATCTTTCTTTAAAAAATGGGGAAGATGGTTTTAAAATCCAAGGTACTTTATAAGTAGATTTAACTGTAATGTAAAGTATGGAAATGTAAACTCTTATTTATCATATTGTATTTTAAAGCAACATGGTATTTTCTTATGGTTTTATTCCTTTTAGCTTAAAATCATGAAGCTCTACAAATATTGGATATTATTTACACACTATTGCAACTAGCTTGATTTCCTTACTTGATAAATGTTTGGGCATTGTCACCATGGATACTGTGCATATTTGTTTAATATCTTCTGATAGAAATAGTGGTGATAGCTCCATGAAATTGCTTTCTATCTAAGAAATTGTTTATACAAATCTTCCCTTGAATTGAACACACAAAAAAAAGGTAAACTATTATAACTGACAAAAATTCTTCCAAAACACAAAACACTTATGGGAAAATAACTAGTCAGAAGGTCACATTAGAAATATTTTCCAAATATAACAGCTTCACACATCTCACTGGGTGGGAAACTTGGTAGGACATTGAATTCATAGGTGTTCCCTTTGTTTCATACATACCTGGGTTTCTAATATACTTGCTGGTAATTTTATTTTCTGACATATAAAGTAAATATTTTGAGTATAGAGTGTAAAACTATTTAGCCTAATAAAGGAATAATGGAAGAAGTGTTAAGTAGTGGAAGAACATTCTTCCTCTTTCAGATTTAGATATACCTAGTAAAACATGGTTTAAAACACAGTATTACCTCATATTTGACTGTTAAGAACTTATACTATGTTTTTCAGTGGATGAAATCTAGGAGAGAGTGTCCTGCAGAATTCAAAACTGGTACAAAAGAAGTGTCTTTTATTAGGTGAGATAAAAAAGTTAAGAAAATGAACATTCATACATTCAGAAGTTACATATACTTTTATTTACTCTGACACAGAGCTAAAATGATGAGCAGCATAGTGACTTTTTCAATACAAAACATGTCAGAGTACAATAGAGATTCCATGCTGGCTCTAAAAGTAATGAGCCCTTTACGTTTCAGTCTGTGAACACAAAGAAGTTGTTCAACTAGATCCAGTTACATTTTCAAATACACTTTACTGGAAGAAGGTGAATGTTGAATGATTTTTTCAGTCTATTTCAAAGGAGTTTATTTGCCCAATTCCCATCATCTTATAAACAGTATTAAACAGTAATAACTAGAACATGTAATATTTGACAACAATAGATGTTAGATATGACTGATATGATGTACTGCAAACATGGTTACCCATTTTCCTATCTTAGTGATAAGAGGGAATAGGGAAAAAGTTGTTTCCTGGTAAACTTCTTCACGTCCTTGGATGTATCCCTTTACAGGAGGCCACTAGTTTGAATAGTCTACCAAAACCAGGTTTTTGTGAATTAATTAAATCCAAAATGAGTTTTCTAAGTCAACTCTGCATTTTATGGTGACATAGTATTTTTTGCACAGTGAAAAGGTTTAGATAAAAGAACTTAATAGCATACTTTGCCTTGAGTAAATAAATGCCTTGAGTGAATAAAGTGCTTTGACTCATAGAGAAGTTTGAGCACACTGTGCTCTGCAGAGGTCATCTGAGCACTCATTCAGCATACCCCATGTGCCTACAAA